>PVJX010005279.1:0-86761 GCA_004027295.1 Dolichotis patagonum
TTGTTGTTAGTGTATAGAAATGCTTTTGATTTTTGTGTATTGACTTTGTATCCGGCTACCTTGCTGAATTTGTTAATTATATCTAGGAGTCTTTCAGTAGAGTTTTGAGGGTCTTCTATGTAAAGTATCATGTCATCTGCAAATAATGATAATTTAACTTCCTCTTTTCCTATCTTTACTCCTTTTATTTCTCAAGAGAGAGAGATTTTACGCAGACATGTTCTTTGTTTGTTTTTTGGTGCCAGGAATCAAACTCACAATCCTGCGCTTGCCAGACGAGTGCTGGGTCACTGAGCTATATACTCGACCTTTCAGAAATATTCTTAATCTGCTTCAGTGGAGTAAGTTGGTCCCTATTTATAAAATCACCTGAAAGGTTCTTGCCCTAGTATAAATTACTGTACAATTATGGTGGTGGTCCAACATGGCAGAAAGCCACAGCGGAAAGGCTTACCCTCACAACCACTTCCTCCATCTTCTGTTTTAGCCCTAACTGCAACTTCCTTTCCCCTTTGCGCACGAAGAGAATCAGTTCCTTGTACATCATCAATGCCCACCCCATGTGCCACTTCCGATCAGAGGTCATATAACCCTTTGCTCCTCTGTATCCAGTAGGAGGAGAAAGCCAAACCCCCATGTGTTGTAGACTCCAAGAGTCCACTCAATAAAGGACACTTTCACTTTCTCTTTTCTTCTGCTTCTCTACTGTGCCAAAAAACTCTAACATACCTGAATTTTTTTTTTTAGACTGCTTGCCTCCACCACCCAGTTTGACCAAAAGGAACTAATTTCCACCTCAAATTTTCATTGCTGTAAACTAAAGAAAACCGCCTGAGTGCCCGCTCCTTGTAAGCTCTTGCAAAAGCACAGAAGAAGCCCTGAAGACTAATAAAGCCAACATTTGAAGCCAGGCCTCTAGTTCCTGAGCCAGAGTCAGCCTGGAGTCCTCCAAGGAGTCACACACATCTTTTCTACCCTGTTTGATGTGGAGCAGAACCTACAGCTTGGATGAGTAAGGTGAGGCAGTGAACCATACAGGCCAGAAGCCATGGAGAGGGGAGCTGAGGGCTGTGTGGGGCAGCACGGGCCCAGGGATCTATGCCACCTGTACACACTTCCCTGAAGGGCCCTCTCCCGCCTGCCTGCTCCTCTAGACAACACTCTTGACCTAGGCACACCAGGAAGACCTAAGCAAGACATTGCGGCCTGGTACTGAAGTCTATCAAACTGTACACTAGAACCTCATGATTTCAGAAGGAAAGGGGAGGGGAAATTAATGTAGGATGAGCAATAACCATGTGCTAGGAACTTGGCTAACTTTCCTAACACTTCTCATTCTATCCTTCCTGGCAGCCACCCTTCAGGGTAGACAGATTTCTGCTTAGCGAGAGACAGAGCTGCCCAAGGGCACACAGCCAGGAAGCAGCCGGGTGGGTATGGAACTTGAGTCATGGACTCCCAACACCCTCCAATCTTCCCGAGGTGGCTGATGACCCCCGGTGTCCTGGGGAAGCTCTGAGGCTGGAATCTTCCTGTGGTCCTGGAAGGTGCTCATCTGCACACTGCATGGAACTCGGCTGGTCACCCCTCACAGTACAGACCGAACGACTTTCACTTGAAGGTGCTGGGTGTGGGCTTCATTCCACAGCTACTGATTAACGCTTCCAACATTGGCTGTTTTCCAAGTAAGCATCCCCATGGGTATTTTGCATTTCCCAAGTTTCCAAAAGCGCATTTAGAACTGTACTACACTGTGGCCTGGGTTCAAGGAAGTTTTGAGTTGCAATGTGACCACTAGGTCTATAAAATGTTTGCCATCACTGGTTTAGGAAAACTTGATTTCAAGTCTGTCTGCTGCCAGGGTAGTTCCTGCCTGCCTGTCTGTCTCTTTCTCTCTTCTTTTCTGATACTAGAGATTGAACCCAGGTTCTCTCATATGCAAAGCAAGTGTTCTACTACTGGGCTACAGCCCTGCGCTTTACATTTTGAGATACAGTCTCGCTAACATGCCTAGCCTGACTCTGAGCTTGTGATCTTCCCAGGCAGCTAGGGTGACAGGGGTGCACTACCACACTTAGACACCAGGTCACTTCAGTAAGGCTACGAATGGAAGATCCTTTGACAGAAGAACATTAAAGAACCAGCCTAATCTGCATAATTCTTTGTACCCCACCCTGCCATGAAGGCTTTCACCATAGCTTCTCTCAGTACACCATGACAAACATGTCACACAAATAACAGGACTAAGTGATGCTACCTATTTATGTACACAGAGCAAAGTAAACGCTACAGTAATGTTTAGCCCAGCAGCCAGCTTATCCCTAAGAGGGCTCAAATGACCATGGAGGGCTTCAGAAAATGAACTCATGGTCTCTTCCTCTTTGGCACAGCTATTGGATTTATCCCACTACTCAAAGTACAGAAAGACACAGGCACCTGTGCAGAGAGGTTTTACAGATACACGTCAGTGCTTCCCCCTCTCCACACCCAAAGCGGATGGTCTGGACCCTGTTGCAGTCTAGAATTGCCTAGAGAACTTAAAAAAAAAAAAAAAAAAAAAAAAAAGATTCCTAGGCTTGGGCTGTCTCCCATAAATGCTGATTTGCCCTAGATAGGGAACGCACATAAGTGGGTCACAGACATTCCCCAGGTGACTATAACATGCAGCCAGAGTGAGAACCACTGTTGCAAAACCTCTTAAGTCGGAAGCAGCTCCACACCACAACCTCCACAGGAGGAAGGAAACAAGGGAAGCAAACACTCCGCAAGCCTCCTGCCGCCTCCCGCCCTCTGCCTTCTCTCTCTGCCTCCTCGCCAGGGCTCAGCTCTTCTGTCTGCCTGGGGACTGTCTATACTGAACTGGAGCTTCTGGGCCCCCTCACCCTTGTCCTTTTGGTGGCACAGCACCACTCACACCACCTGCAGATGTGCGTGGAGGTGAGGAGGAAGAATGATTACCCCATTTTACACCTGAGGGACTGGGTCTCGGAAGGTCACGTGCCTTATCTGGGGCAGAAGACAGCCAAACGACTCCTTTGGGCTCACTCCCAAATCCACGGCTCCCCGGCACTTTCCCTCGTAAAGGATTTCCAAAAGAATGCTAAAGACAAGTGACTCTGCTGTAGTGGACTTCCACCACCACGTGACTTCTCCACTCTGGAACCTTATGGCTCCCTCTGGCCACAGGAGCCACAGGAGAAACACAACAGCGCACCACCGCCCCAGCATCCACATTCTTCTACCTCCTGAGCAAAATGCAAGTCCTTTCTTGCTATTCAAACCTTTCTACATCAGACTATATTCTAAATATCCTTATCTTACTTCTCTCCCTCTGATGTTTTCCACTTGTCCAAAACCTGGAAAGCTCAGATTTTTAAATATCTTATTGCTATTCTGTTCCATATCCATCTGTGTTTGGAGAAGGGGCATCTCTCCAACTGGATTAAGCTCTTCAAGGGCTAGCATTATACATTTCTTCATGTCCCAGATAGGCACCAGCACAATGTGAGGCCAACAGCACAGCAAATACCTGTGATGGGCATTTGTTGACGCACCCTAGGGAAGGAGAAAGCCTGGGTGCCTATGACCAGACTGAATCAAACAGCCTCCCAAGAAAATCTCCATGGGACCTCCCTAGCCTTGAACGTAGCCATCTAGAAGAACTAACATGCACATCACAGAATCCCACAGTACAACTCACAAGATGCCGTAGCGTAGTCAGCAACACCTTCAAGAACAAGAAGGTTTCTGAGGAAATGCTCAGGATAGAATAGCTTGTAAGACTTGTGCTCAGCCACTGGCTACCTGCCTAGCTGCGTATCATTTTTTTTTTTTGGTACTAGGAAGCGAACTCATGACCTCATGCTTGCCAGGTCAGGGCTGTACTGCTGAGCTACATCCGTGGCCCTGCATACCATCATTAACATTTTCTTAGAATGAATGATTACTGCTGTATATCTTGGTACATCCTGTAATCCCAGCAATCTGGGAGGCTATGGCAGCAATCCAAGTTTGAGCAGGGTCCAGGCAACTTAGCAACACTTTGTCTCAAAATAAAAAGTTTAAAAAGGGCTAGGAGGGCAGGGGATTTAGCTCAACCACTTAAGCGCCTGCCTGGCAAGCACGAGATTGTGAGTTTGATACCCAGTACCAAAAAAAAAACCAAAATAAAAAGGGTTAGGAATGTAGCTTTAGTGTGAAGGCCTGGAGTTCAAACCCCAGTACCACCAAAACAAGCAAACAAACATCTAATGATTACTCTGCTAAGTGCTCATTATTTGCCATTGCTTCCTCTGTAGATTTTTGATGCTAGAACCTATCTTTGAGCTATTTCAATTATTGTGCAGCCCAATAATGTACAAAAACTGCCCCAAACAAGTGAAAATATTAAGGATTTTTTTTAAAGAGGCATCTGAGGAACTGCCACTACCTTAACATAAATTCTTAGGTGAGTGAAGCCAAGCACATCTCCTTTCTGACCACAAGAAGTAAATTTACAAATCTGACTGACTGGATCATAGAGCCTGGTGCTTTATTTTACACAAAAAGACTTCCCCAACTGCTTTATGCAAAACAAAACTCCCCGGTTTTTACTCTGCTCACAGAATAGATGAGGAACACACTACGGGTGTTCAGCAAGGTGAGCACAGTGACTGCACAGGCTTCTTCTCTCTCAACAGCTTTGGAAGCACAGGTCCTCCTCCGCGGGATGGTCTCCCAGCAGCAGAGTTGGTCTCCACACGGATTTCAAAGACAGCTGATGTTCCAGCTAGAAGAAATACTGCAAAGAAGCACTCTTAGCTCCTCGAAGCTCAGACATGAGCACAGAATGGATACAGCATTTCCAACAGCCAGCCTCACAGCATTTTACAGTACAATCACCTTCAACTACACCAAAGCAGCTTACATCATGTACTAACACGGGAAGTGTATCTTGCACCAAAGCAAAGCAAACAAAAACACCTCTAAAAGACTTCAATAAAACAACATATAAACTTTACTGACTTGTTTAGGAATCCTCTCTATGTCTTAAATGGTAAAAATGAATGCAGTGAACACAAAGTACCATTCACCATGTATTTAACTAGCTAGAAAAGAGAATGAAACATCCAAACTCTCATCACTCAGCCATAATGATTTCTTTTTTTCTAACTGTGAACATTTTACTAATTTTTAAATTAAGTTGGTCACTTTCATCATAGGGAATCTGTACCTGTACATGATATATCTTGAGTCCTCTTTTTCCCCATCCCTGTCCCCTCCCTTCAACCACTCTTCCCCTCCTTAGTTAAAAAGCTTTGTTTCCTTTTGATCCCTTTCTCATTTTTTCTCTTCCCTTCCATCCTTTTTTCTTCCCTCTATGTCCCTTTTTTAAAAAACATTTTCTTCCTATTTCACAATAGCTAGTCTACATTTTGGTCCTCATTTACACTTACAGTTTCTCACACCAGAGAGACAATGTGATATTTATACATGTGTGTCCAACTGATTTCACTAAAAGAGTATGGTCTCAAGGTGCATCCACTTACCTATAAATGTCTCTAATCTATCTTTCTTTGTGGCCTCTACTTTTAGTTTTTTAAGGACCCTCCACATTGATTTCCATAGTGGTTACACCAGTCTACACTCTCATCAACAGTGGAGAAGGGTTCCTTTTTCCCCTGCTAGCATTTGTTATTGGTTCATTTCTTTACGATATTCATTCTTTCTAGAGTGAGATGGAATGTCAGTGCTGTGTTAATTTGCATCTTTTGAATGACCACTAATGTTGAACATTTTTTCCACATATTTATTTGTCATCTGTACTTCTTTATCTGAGAAGTGTTTATTTAATCTCAGATGTCCATTTTGGACTGGGTCTTTGAATTTGTGGGGTCTGATCTTTTTAATTCTTTGTATATATTCTAGATATTAGTCCTCTGTCAGAGGAACAGCTAGGTAAAATTTTTTCCATTCTGTGGGTTGTCTTTTCACCTTGTTGGTGATTTCTTTTGCTGTGCAAAAGCTTTTTAAAAAGATAAGTTGTCCCAGTTGTCGATTCATTGTAGTATTTCCTATGCAATGGGGGTTTTGTTCAGGAAGTCTTTGCCTACATCTGTGTTTTCAAGCATTCTACCTATTCTATCTCCCAGAAGCTCCTTAATGAAACTGAAAGGGAAACAATACTCCCAAATTTATTCCTGGAAGCAAGCGTTATCCTGATACCAAAACCAAGGAAGGACTTGAGCAAAACAGAAAACTAATCTCCCTAATGAGCACAGACACAAAAATCCCCAGTAATGGGGCTGGAGATTTAGCTCATAAGCACCTGCCTTGCAAGCATGCAGTCGTGAGTTTGATCCCTGGTACCAAAAAAAAAAAAAAAAGAAAGAAATTCCTCAGTAAAATGTTAGCAGAGAATGCAGCAAATCATCAAGAAGATTATTCATCTCATATGACTAAGGAGGATTCATCTCAGGAATGCAGGGATGGTTCAACATACATGAATCAATAAACATAATACAGTATATCAACAGAGCCAAGGACAAAAACTGTATGATCACTGAGTGTGGTGGCATGCACTTGCAATCCCAGCACTCTGGAGGCTGAGGCAGGAGGACTGCTGTAAGTTCCAAGCCAGCCTGGGCTAAAAAGTGAGTTAAAGGCCAGCCTGAATTGCACAGTGAAACCCTGTGTCAAAAAGACAAAAAAAAAAAAAAAACCTATATGATCATCTCAATAGATGCAGGAAAAAAAATCTGACAAAATCCAACACTCATTCATGATAAAACCTCTATAAAAAATTGGAATAAGTGCTCTTTATCTGAGTCTGATAAAAGCTATCTATGACAAACTGACAGCCAACATCATATTAAATAGTCAAGAACTGAAAGCTTTCACTCTAAAATCAGGAACAAGACAAGAATGTCCACTATCACCACTCCTATTCAATATAGTTCTGGAAATATTAGCCAGAGCACTGAGGCAAGAGAGAGAAATAAAAGGAATAAGGATGGGAAAGGAAGAAGTTAAATTATCATTATTTGCAGATGACATGATATTCTACAAAAGAACCCCAAAAACTCCATCAAAAGACTTATAAATTTAATAACCAAATTCAGTAGCTGGATACAAAGTTAACACTCAGAAATTAGTAGCATTACTGTACTCAAACAACAAACTCACTCAGAAAGAAATTAGGGAAATAATATTTTTCACAATAGCATCAAAAAAAATGAAATACATCGGAATCAACCTAATAAAGGAAGTAAATGATCCCTACATGGATAACCACTATACTCTGAAAAAAAGAAGATACCAGAAAATGGAAAGGTATCCTTTGATCTTGGGTAGGAAGAACCAGCATAGTGAAAAAGTTCATACTCCTAAAATTGTTATACAGATTTAATACATTCGTAATCAAAATACCCTCCCAGAACTGAAGACGATAGTCCTAAAATTCATTTGTCAAAGGAACAAGGGATCTGGGAAGCAGAAGAGACCTAGGAGAGCAAACACAATTCTGGGCAACAAAAGCAAGGCAGAGGGCATCACAATCCCTGACTTGAAATCACACTACAGAGCTACTGTGATAAAATAGCATGGTACTGCAAAAACACAGACCTGAGGATCAACAGAACAGATTACAAGATGTAGAAACAACTCCTCCAAACACACTCAGCCACCTTATCTTTGACAAAGAGGCCGAATACGCTTACTGGAAAAAAGATAGCTCTCTAACAAACGATACTAGAAAAACTGGCTTTCTACATGCCAAAGACTAAAATTAGGTCCAAGTCTGTCACCATGGACTAAACTAAAATCAACAGATCAAAGATCTAAATATTAAATAGAAGCAGTCATGATTTTTCCGAGGACTCTGGTCTCTAAGAACTGTACTCTTAGGTGGTTCTGACCTGAGTACCTGCTGAGGGGCCAAGCTCTCCTCCTGGGGTAGTGTCTTTTCTTGGCCTCAGACAGGCCCCTTGGGAGTCCAGGAGTTGGAGGAGGACTGCTCACTGTGTAAAATTAGCCGCACCATGCTGTCCCCCCCTCCCTATCTCAACAAGTCACCAAGAGAAAAAGGCACACAGGCTTTCTACTCGGGGAGGCCTGAACCAGAAGAAGCCCAACCACCACCTTCTAGATTGCTGGCCTAACCTCTCTGTGCCTGAGTATATTTATATGCAAAGTCACACCTTGCAGAGGGTTGTGCTAATATTCATTCGAGGAGACAAGTTTACAGTTTTCTTCCCTGCTGAGAGGACAGCAAACATGAGACATGTGAAGGTGAATGAAGGTACAGTAATCTCAGTGGTGCACAAATAGAACAGCTCCCTCCCTGACGCTGCTCTGCTTCACAGGTGCTTGGCACTGACAAGGGAGTGCCAGGAGGGGCGTCCTTCCTGCGAGCCACTGCTAAAGCTAGCAAGGCTAGAGCGCTCCCAGCGCCCCAGGCCTCTCAACCTCCCACTCAGGCTCTCTCAGCCAGTGCGGCAGGCTGAAGACACTGGGGACCTAGGGCTCGGCCTCGGTACAGAAGGCACTAGGCCTGAGGCCACTGCGCTCTCAAGATGCAGCCTGTGTGAGAGACTAGTTTTCATCCTCCTTAGCTTTATTAAAGTAGTCTAGTGGCTATAGCACTGGCCTGTGTGGTTACAGACAATTTGTAGGTATGAACAGATATTTATGAAAATGAAAGCAGACTAGACGCAGCGTTATGATCTGCTTCTCCACTTAATAGAATACAGATTTCTTTCCATAGCAATGCACTTAAGTTTTGTTTTGTTTTGTTTTTCTGGTACTGGAATTTGAATCTAGAGCCTTTACACTGAAACTCTTTGCTGGCTCGGTTTGTAATCCTCTTGCCTCAGCCTACTGAGTGCTGGAATTATGGGCATGTGCTATAACACACTGCCTGTATATTATTTTTATTGCCTATATCTATGCTGCTCAGTATAGTAAGCAATACCTGGTTACTAAGCATTTGAAATGTGCCTAGTCCACACTGAAAAGTACTGGAATTATAAAGTACAGATTTCAAAACTCTGTATGACAAAAGAAATGTAAAATATTGTGACAACTATATATTCATTGATGTTGAAATAATATTTTTGAAATAATATTTTAATATAATGTATTAAATAATATATTATTTAATTTCACTTATTTTTATTTTTTGTTTGGTTGGTTGTTTTTGGAGACACAGTCTTGCAACAAAGTTCAGGCTGACCTTGAACTCACTGCTAGCATGAACTCTCGTAGATCCTTCTGCCTCAGCCTCCTGAGTGCTGGGATTACAGGCCTGTGCCGCCACAACCCACTCCCAACTGCTTCTTGGAGCCCTGCGATCACTGACGGCCAGCTCTGCGGCTGCACAGGCCAGCAGAGAGTCTGTGCTGCACTTACATGGAACAAGGAACAAGGAACGAAAGGGCAGCAGGAGGTGTTCATGGAAATGTCTCTGATCTTTTTTTGCCATATGTTGTCAAAGCAGTTACAGTTAATGCTAAGATAAATTTTAAAATAAGTGATTTTCCTGTTTTCCACTCAGTACACCTATACGCCAAAAAAGCACTTGGCAATGTGTGTAGACAAACACTCCAGCACATATAACTGTAATAAGCAATGACAAGACCATTCTGACTACTCCAAGGTTTGGCATCTGATAGAAGCAGAGGCTCAGTTAATCGGCACAGCACCCCCAGCAGACTCGCACTTTTTATCCCCACTTTACAGACCAAGAAACATGTGGAAGACAATAACAACTACTCATTAAGATTATCTCCTGCTTGAGATTGTTCAATTTCACCCTGGGGGAAGGGAGCAAACAACAGGGAAGTGAAAATAACAGGTACATAAAATGCTCATACCTCTGGGACTAATATTCTGTATGGGAATTTCAGAGGAAAAAAATTATAGAGACAGGTTGGTAGGTAAGACATCTGGTAGAGATATTCATACAGAGTTTCCTTAAACCCTTGAGTTGCACCTTAAAAGACTATCCATTCAACAAACGAGTAAGTTCACTTACTCAACAAATACGTATACTGAATGCTTACTATTTTCATGCTGAGAACTGTTAAAGTTAGAAACTGTTTTCTTTGTTTTTGTTTTTGTTTTTTTTATGGTACTGGGGATCAAACTCACGACCTCACACTTGCCAGGCAGGCGCTTGTGCTGCTGAGCTAAACCTCAGGCTTAAAGTTAGAAACTTAATCAAAATAGAAATAAGTACACAAGAAAGACTGGGTTTGGAGTTAAAAATAAAACAAAACAAACTTCTAAGAGAAAGACATGGAAACCAGCATGGTGGTGCACGTCTGTAATCTGAGGCAGGAGAATTGCAATGAGTTTGAGGCCAACCTGAACCTGGACTACACAGTGAGCTCAAAGCCAACCTGAACTACATAGCAAGACCCTGTCTCATAAAGGAAAAAAAAAAAAAAAAAAAAAAAGAGAGAGACAAGGCGAGAGCCAGAACAAGGTGCCCATTCTGCTTCCCATGAAAGGATGGACAGCTAGAAACAGAGACGGCGGAAAGCTGGAGCTCCAAGGGTGAGGTGTGTGCGGATAAAGACGCACAAGGACAGTCACATATGGAAGATCCCAGAGCACACAAGGGGCCTCCCTGGCACTCCCTGAGCTCTGGTGGGCCTGTGTGAGGTCTGCCACCCAGACCCTCACCTGACAGTGAGGTCTCTGCAAGCAGCTTCATCTTACCCTGCTTCTGCAAAGAGGAAAGTGTGCAGAGCCCAAATGTAATAAGTGCCTGAGGGCAGGGCAGGGCAGGCTCCAGGGAGGCCCAGCATGAACAAGTTTGCTCTTCCTCTTCCTTCTTAGGTGCAGGATTTTCCCAAACCAATGGGCCATTCATTTCCTCCCTCACCACAGGAGAAAAACGTCAACTGAATTAATGAGAAGTGATCTGTGGTACACACCTGTAATCCTAGCCCTGTGGGAGACTGCTGCATGAGGATTGCAAGTTCAAGCCCAGTCCACTATTTAACAAGTTCCTATCTCAAAATAAAATACATAAAAAAGGGCTGGAGATGTGGCTCCGCAGTCCAAAGGCCCTGGATTCAGTTCCCAGTACCACACACACACACACACACACACACACACACACACACACACAGGAAAAGAAATGACCTATTATTGCTTCTAGGCCTTTAGGCTAAGATCAAGTGAAGAAATGACCTGTTGCTAATGAATCATGTCAAAGAAATGTAAGCAGACTTGTTTAAATATTTTAAATAGAGGTACTATGACTAGCAGTGGAACCACAGCTAGGCTTACATATCTGCTTTCCCGCCCTGAACTCTTTGGCCTCTTCCTGAACCACAAACTCAGTCATCCTCTACACACACCAAAAGGCACTGGGCAAGCTTTGACCTAAAGCCATTTGTTTTTTTGGTTTTTGTTTTTGGTACCAGGGATTGAACTCACGACCACGCACTTGCCAGGCAGGCGCTTAAGCCACTGAGCTAAATCCCCAGCCGACCTAAAGGCATTTGTTGTGATCCATCTATTATTCTAAGTATATGGTTTTCCTAATATACTGTATAAGTGGTAGCATTTTTAAAATGCATGCAACTGATCACTAAATTCCCCAAGTTTACCCCAAGATCCATAGCTAAGAGTGACTTCAGATCAGTGAGATTCTGCGAGGTTATACAGATACATGTCAGAATATGTATGGAGGGAAGTTATCCCTCTAATGAGATCCAAGAACTTAAGAACCTGTGCTTAGACTACGCTATGAGTTTAACGCGCTGCTATGTTATTAAACTTTGGCTAGGCGTGGTGGTACCCGGCCGTAATCCCAGCACTCAGGAGGCTGAGGAAGAACTGCCATGAGTTTGAGGCCACTTTGAACTACAAAGCAAGCCCCAGCCTCTAAATAAATAAATAAACTTTCTAGTGTGATGGTGTAGGGGTGCTGGGCTTCTATGTGGAATAATAAAATCCTAAAATTGTGGTGATAGGTCCACGACTCGGTAGATACCTAAAAGCTGCTGACGTGCACTTTAAATGAGTAGACTGCATCGTTTCTGCATTATACAAAGCTACCGCCAAAAAACAATAAAACAACTCACGGAGAGTCCTTTTCTGTACAACTAAAGAGGACAGTGCACATTTAGCCATCAATATACAACTACTCAGCTATTCAAAGACAGCAGTGGCACTTTCCCTATTGTTTTCAATTTTGTCCTTCTAGGAAAGAGGAAGAAACACTTTGTTAACCCTCAGCTGGAGATGGCCAGCCTCCCCACAAATTCAGTCTCAACTGGAGGCTAAATGATTATACTACACAAACTGTTCCCCTCCTGAAGTCTATTTACCCAAAAAAAAGCACTTCTCCCTTAAACCTGAGTCAAAAGTCTCATACTGCAATGAAGGGCCTTTGATCTCCCCCACAATGTGCCCCGATACTTAGAAAAAAGAGAAGAGAGTGACTTCCAGTTTAAGGAAAAAAAAACACCTAAGAGAAATCTATTATTCCCTCTCCCAAGCCCCGACTTAAGCAATGTCAGGTCCAGCTCCCGCAATCTCAGAATGCCAAAAGCTGGAACACAGAGCAACATGTCATATAAAGGCACTCAGAAATTCTCACAGTTCAAGAAGGAACCACAGCACCGTAGGCACGATGGCAGGGAGCGCACAGGGCTTGAGTCACTTGCTCTGAATGAACCATTTAAGCCTTCAATCAAGCTGTATTTCAAATAATCTCAAGATCACTATCCATATGGAAGGTATGGCTATTTCTGCTTTTCCCCAGGGAAGTAAAACACACAATTATCTTTTCAATCTTTTCTATAAAATAAACTCCAGCCCCAGAATCCCACACTTCCTCTTATCAACTAGGGCCAGGCTCTTATTTGTATTCCTATCACAAGAGATCTTCCTCAAGGGATAATCCTCAGAAGAGGTGATATATGAAGACAGAATATCGCCACTCCTCCTAAATCAGGCTGCAAAAAACTGACTCTTCAATGAAAAGAGATTACTTACAATCTCAAATGAACTAATTACCAGTCTGGAAAGGCTTCCAGCTCAAAGCTTTCTGACTGCATTCATTAAGGTTTCTAGGACAACTGGAGAAAAATAAATAACTAAGTAGATGAGTGATTATATTCTCAGGAAATAACTGCTATTATTTACCTTATAATGTGTGGAAGAGCTGCCAACTTAATTAACATATAGCCCTCATTTGTCTATGCAAATATCTTTGAAGAAAAAAATTTAAAGTATTCAGGCTACCTTGGAATTTTAAAGAAACTTCCAAACAGAATCCCCAAAAGAAGTCCAGGCAGATTCTGAAGTTAAGTACTGGATTACCCTACAGTTTCAGGCTCCGGACACAATGATGTGTTCTTTTTTGGCATCCCACTTGAACAGATATTTGGATGACATAGGAATAGAGTTTAAAAGACTATTTAAAAGAAGCTGAAACTCAATAAACCAAACTACAGAAGGAACCCTAAACCCATCTGTGGTATAAAAAAATAAATATCCTGGTTGACTTGTTTATATACCTTAGAAAACTTCAAAATCCAGTAGAACGAAGTCCAGGAAAGTAGGTACTTTCTAATTCAACACCCTATCATTTTTGTTCAGTGAATGGTGTTGAATAAACAAACATGTAGAAATGTGGTTTCCAAATTCAAAACATCAAGGAGAGATTAACTTTCAATAAAGATTTTTTTTCTTTTTCTTTTTGAGACAGGGTCTCATTATGCAGTTCAGGCTGGCTCACTCTGTAGCCCAGGCTGGTCTTGAACTTCAACAATTCTCCTGCCTCTGCCTCCAGGTGCTGGGATTACAGGCGTGCGTCAACACGCCCGGCTTTTCAGTAAAGATTTTAACTTGTAACAGTATCTTCTCCACAGATTTATAAAAATTGTTATACCTCAAATATACCAAATGCAGAGTAAATGGGTCCCAATCCAAATGAACTCCATGAAGATTATTTAAGTAGAAGAAAAGTGAGAGGGGGGGCCGGGGATTTAGCTCAGTGGCTTAAGCGCCTGCCTGGCAAGCATGAGGTCATGAGTTTGATCCCCAGTACCAAAAAAAAAAAAAAAGAAAAGAAAAGAAAAGTGAGAGGAAAAGCTATCCACACTACCACAGACAAACCAGAAAAGAGCAGATATGCATGTTTGCTAACAACCTTCTCCAGAACTGTCTCCTCTGGCTTCTTTTTCAGTGGGGTTTTGCATTTTCTCTTGATTTTAAATTTTTCCTTTTATGTAGCCAAAGACTTACATTTCCCTTGTTTTGTCTCATTTCTCCCAAGCTATCTCACAAATCGCCTCTGTGACAAACCTTCTCCCTTCTAAGGAGTTTGGACTAAAAGTGTCCTGTCCCTAAATACTAGCCTTTTTATGGAAGTTTCATTTCCTTGAGGAGAGGTCTGGTCTATTTCTTGAAGCTAAATTCATTGTGCTTCATAAAAAAGAAATAAAAATTACAGGCAGCACTGAATCACCAGTACCCCTCCAGTGGATCATGCAAATACATCTTTTCCTGTTCTTTTTTTTTTTTTTTTTTGGTCTTTTTGAGACAGGGCCTCAGTATGCAGTTCAGGTTGGTCTTGGGCTCACTTTGTAGCCCAGGCTGGTCTCGAACTTGCAAGGATATTCCTGCCTCAGCCTCCTAAGTGCTGGGATTACACCACACCCAGCTGATCCTTTTCCTGTTCTAACCTTGTGTTCTTTGCATCCTTCTAGTGTCTGTATTTTCTCTATTGAATTTCTCCCTTCCAAGTTCATAAATCCTAAAGCAGACACAAAATTTTCAGCTATGAACTGTTTCCCAAGGTGAAACAAACTTGGAGATGAAATTAGCTCACCTGCAGTAGTATATTTTAATATGTTTAACTCTGCACATATCCCATCAGGGAATGAAGAGATGGAAAAATGACAGAATGGACAAATACTGCAAAAGATTATTTTATTAAATCTTCATAACGATCCAGATATGACCTGGAAGGGTATACTCTTGACCCCAGCTCTATAGCTGCCATGGGTCAAGAAACTTTTCCTCTTCAATGTCCCTCTGCCATCCTGTTTCCGCCTTGGAGTCAGCTGACCATGGATTGATACCATGAGCCAAAATAAATCTATTTTCCTTTAAGTTGAGGTTGCCAGGTATTTTGCCTGGGCAACAAGAAAGTGAGTTAAGACAGCATGCTTTTATTATCCCCATTTACACATGGCAAAATCAAAATTGAAAAGGTTTTAGACTTGCCCAACCAATATCACAAGACTACTGTCATCGAGGGCCTATACTAAGGTCATCCCCCTTCTGATATAGTGGATGTGTACTCCTCCCTTCCATAACTTTCTGTCCATCACCAGGGGACTAACTTCCTGAGGAGTATTTCCAAGCAAACTGGGTGTGGCAGCACACAGCTATAATCCCAGCACTCGGGAAGCTGAGGCAGGAGGATTACCATAAATTCAAGGTCAGCATGGGCTACACAGTAAGACTGGCTTTAAAAGCAAGGGCAGACCTTTAACCTTTGAGATACCATCTCCATTCAGCTAACAAGCTGCAGAGCCATTCTCAATCTTCCCACTAGAAAGCTAGGCCTTTCTTTTCTACATACCACTTGTAACAACTACTTTGTTCCACAATGATTTCCAACAGTTCATGTTTTAAAAGGACTTAGTCATAAAGACACTCATAGTCTAAAACATTTGCATCAGCATATAATTTTCTCAATAAAGTTTCAGGCTGATGCAATATTTCTAGTTCTCAAACTTTACGACTAATGACAAGAACATAGAACAGTCAAAAATTATGCAAGACAAAACCATATATATTTTTTAAAATTTCACCACATCTATCTCTACGGGTCTCCTATGAGTCACTGTCTTTTGTGTTCAGTCATCATTATAAGAACTACTATGGGGGCTGGGGATTTAGCTCAGTGGCTCAAGCACTTGCCTGGTAAGTGTGAGGTCATGAGGTTGATCCCTGGTACAAAAAAAAAAAAAAAAAAAAAAAAGAACTATCATGTTTCTACCCTAAAATTATTGTTTTTTAAAGAAAAACTCTCCAATAAAAATGGAATTCCATTGCATCTCTTACCATCTTGCTACAAGGTTGACCTCTATACTAGTACCTCAGATACTTTATTGTTCTGATTTTCACAATTACGATTTTAAAAAACAGTAAGTGGCACATTAAGGCTACAATTCATTTATTTATTTGCCAAAAAAAAACACGTGAAATCCTATCACCTACCAGAACCTGGGACCCAAAAGTGAACAAGAATTGTCTCTCCTCTCATAGCCTGGTGGAGAAGAAAAAGTAAAGAATTATATAATAAATTTATCAAGCAAAGCTAAGGAAGGATGAGCACATGGCTTAGGGCAGGGACCACCAGGTAACGTTCCCTGGAGGAAGTGACCTCTGAGGACATTTAAACATCTCTCTCCCCATTGTCAGTACAAAATAGACTTAAAAGACAGAACTTTATTCCCTGAGAGGTTGTAAGATTTATTTGCCAACGTTCCAGTCACAATCATTTTTGACTACCTGTCCCAAGTTTCAACCCTTAATACTCCCTTGCAACAAATTACAAGTGTAACAAGTTTAGCATTCTCATGGTGGCTTTTCACATGTCTACAAAATAGGATTAAAGATACTCACAATGAAATGAAATGTACTGTTTAAAGAAATAATTTTCCTAACTGAAAATGAACATTTTCCACAATTCAAGGCCTACAAAGCCTGGCCGTCGGAAGAGGAAACTGAGGTTCAAGAAAGTCCCATTTTAATACAACAGAATCAAAGCTCTCTTTGAACACCAGAGAGCTTGAACAAAAAGAGAAACAGAAGGCTATTGTGGGACTTTGGCCTCCAAATGATGAACCCCCAAACACACTGCAATGGTAAACAAACAAGCCTCTGAGCTGCAATCTGATTTGGTGGTCTGACAACATTACAATTGAAGAAATCTCTTCCCATTCATTATTGCCCAAAGTCCCACTGGGCAGCTCCACGGGTTTCGCTGGTTCCTGGGTTTATTGCTTGTAAATTATAAAGCACAGTATGCCTTGGGGCGCGGGGGTGCGGGGGTGTTCAGGCAAATGAAAACAACCACGGCTAAAAGCTCCATAAAAGACAGAATGTGTGACAGCAATGAACCCTGCCTGTGCGTACTACGAGGACCTATTACTCCTTTATGCTACTCCAGTGGGTCTTAAATTCAAATGAGCGCCACCACTGCCCACTACAGAGCAGACAGGGGGAGGGCAGGGGCGCCCTGGTACACCTGCCCCAGCAGGACCCGGTCTGTCCCTGCGCCCCGTCCCAGGCCCGGGCCACGCAGCTGACCTGCAGCGGGGCTGCCGACCCCGCCACGCTAGCTCCGCCGTCCCAGTGGGCTCCGGAGTCCGCCTCGCCTCTGGCCCAGCACAGCCTCCTCCTGCCCTCGGCCCCAGGGGAACCCGGTGGCGGGGCCGGGGACCCGGCTAGGAGCCCCCCACCCCCACGCGCTCCGGGCGCCGGCCCCCCACCCCGGCCCGGCCTGACCCCGCCGCGCCCGCGCTCGCGCCCGCGCCCCCGCACCGTGTGCGACTGCAGGCTCTGGCTCGCCTCGATGGCCGCCGTCAGCGGCACCGTGTCATCCAGCAGCACCTTGCCGGCCGGCGGCTTCTCCATGAAGGCCATGCCGCCGCCGCCGCCCCGGACGCGGGTCAGGACCCAGGACGCAGACTCCCGCCGCCCGCCGCCCGCCGCTCGCCGCCCGCCTCAGCCCGGCCCGGCCCAGCCCGGCCCGGCCCGCTCCGCTCCGCGCTGTCAACACGCGCCGCCCCACGCGCCGCCACCGCGCCCAGCCCGCAGGGTCCTAGCGCCGCCCGACCCACGCCGCCGACGCTGTCAACAGAGACCGACGCGCAGCCGCGGGCCGCCGGGTCCTAGCGCCGAAACCCCAGGGAGCTGGCGCAGTCGGGGTGAGCACTGGCTGCGCGTTGACTGCGCTTCTGTAGCGTTCCTGTACAATCGACAGCGGAGGTGTGCTGTACCCGGTGGTTACCCTGGACGTGAACGTTTCAGCTCTTTGCAGCTTTACCAGGACCTTAGCACTCTGAAAACCCTAAACTGTCATCGCCAGAGATTCTTAGATCCTAAAATACTGCACTCTGAGCCCTGGAATCAGGAAGGCCGAGGCTTCCAGACCTAGCAGAATTGGCTACCAGACCTAGCTTTTCCGATGAGACCATCAGAAGCCGGGGCTGTTAGATTGGAGATCTTAGAACTGGAGCTCTCCTACTCATGCTTTCCACACCAAGCACGCTAAGCTTCCAAAGAGCTCCCGGGATGAACCTTCGGTCTAAGCCTTGCAATCCCACGGGCTTTGTAAAAAGGCCCGTCTGATTCAGATTTTACAGGAAGCCCTGAAGCTGAATCTTCAGAAAAGAAAACCTAACAGCGTTCCCCTCAAAACTGGACCCCACGCTTGGAAGCTTTGGACCCCAGAACCCTCAGACCTGAGCTCTAATAACCGGGAGGAAAGCAGCTGGTCCAGAGACTTCAGGCCTCCCTTTCTGGTCCTAGCTGTCAGCTCAGCCCAGACTTTGTACCCCAGAACTTCAGTCAAATCCCTCAGACCAGGAATCTCTGGACCCACCATACTAGCACCAAAAACACCAAACCAAGAGCCAGAGAAACCGGATCAACTTGCAGCCCAAAATCTGCTCCACAGTTTGCCTAAGGCCACAATTCGTATACCTTTGCCCTCAGGAACTTTTCAGGATGGTGAAGTTAAATTTGGAATCAGCGTATCAGGATCTTCAGGGCTATGCCATTGTTAATTTGAATAAAATTAGCCAAGCACAGCAGTATACGCCTATAATACCAGCCTATAATACCAGCACTTCGAAGGTTGAGACAGGAGGACTGCTGCAAGTTCAAGGCCAGCCTGGGCTAGAGGGAGACCTTGTCTCAATCAATCAATCAATCAATCAATCCCTTGAATGAATTACCCAACTTCTCTGAGTCCCAGCTCCAGCTTCCCAACTGCAAAGTAGAGTAAGACCTGCATGAAAAGTTTAATAGGAAGAATGCAATAGAACAGAAAGACTCAGCATATAATGAAGCTCAAGCAGTGTTACTTCCTCTTATAATTCACAGAACTAAGGATTTCTAACTCTTTATATGTCTCCACTCAGCATCTACCTTTCGAGCAGGTAACAATATTTATTGGTAATTCCACCTCTACCCCATAACCTTTGACATCATAGCAAAGGCCCAGATTATTTTAAAGGGTTTGCCTGCTATATCTCTAACTTAAAGATTGTTGGGCAACCCTAACAAGTGCCTGTGACAGACCTGCTTCAGGGCCAAGCCCCAAAAGAGGGAGATGCGAGGAAAGAATCATCAAACTTAGAAATCTATCCCTAAAACAATGAGCGCTCTTCCTATAGTCCATTTTTGTCCCAGTGTTTCAAAGCAGCAGTCTATTAAAGCTGAATCATGTATCATATTGGGAGGATTCAACTTTTTATTTCCATTTCATTGCCAGAATCACAGAAACCAAAATCCTGCTTAATCATTACTATGATGGGCACTGACCAAGACAAGGCTCTGCTCCAGTACTGCTTATGGGAGTATAAACTGGCCCAATCACTGGGATGTAGTCATTTATTCAAGTATTTACTGAGTATATCATATAATAAACTCAGTATTAGGGAGCCGGGATTTAATAATACCTGTCAAGGGTTTTAAAAATGTTCTCACCCTATAACTCTGTAATTCTGCCTCAAGGAGGGTTATACTAAGGAAATAACCTTGTGCAAAGGTACAGTATTCAAGAACAATTATCTAATTCTCAATAAAGGGTTAGACAAATCATAGTATAGTCATGATTTATTTATTTTTGCAATACTGGAGATTGAACCAGGGCCTCATGTGTGCTAGGCAAGTGCTCTACCACTGGGCTCTACCTAGTCTTTATTTTATTTTGAGGCAGTCTTGCTAAGTTGCTTGCTAAGTCTTGCTAAGTTGTCCAGAGTAGCCTTGAACTTGTGATCCTCCTGCCTCAGCTTCTGGAGTAGCTGGGATTGCAAGCATGTGCAACCATGCCTAGCTTAAATTTTTTTTTTTTTTTGGTACCGGGGATCGAACTCATGACCTTACGCTTGCCAGGCAGGCGCTTAAGCCACTGAGCTAAATCCCCAGCCCTAGCTTAAATTTTTTTATGTTAAAAAACAAACTGGCATGGTGATACCCACCTGTAATATCAGCACTCTATAGAGGGCTGAGGCAGCAGGAGCACAAGTTCAAGCCCAGCTGGGGTAACTTGGCAATTAGCAACACCCTCTCTCGAACAAAAATAAAAGGGGCTGGAGATTTAGCTCAGCAGGCATGAGGGCCTGCCTGGCAAGTGTGAGGCTATAAGTTCGATCCCCAGTACAAAAAAAAAAAAAAATTACATGACTGGAAGATAACACAGCATTCATGTCAAGATTATAGCAGTAATGCTTTTATGTGAAGTGTTACTCTTCTCTTTTTAAATTCTGAAGATGGAACTGGGGGCCTCTGCATGCTAAGCAAGGGATCTCCCACTAAACTATACCCTCTACCTTTTTCATTTTATTTTGAAGAGGGTCTCACTAAATTGCCCAGGTGGGCTTGAATTTGCAGTTTTCCTGCCTCTGCCTCTGGTATAGTTGGATTACAGATGTGCATCACCACACCCAGGTTCCCTAAGTATTACTTACCCCAGGACTTCTGATGTTGGGGGCCTGTGAATAACAGAAAATAAGCAGAGCTCCTTTCTGCCAAAGTTTTTTTACGGAATATAGGAAAGACAGTCATAGAAACAATCACTGCAAGTCAGTCTGTGTAGAATTCAGGCATCAGCCACCATGGGAGGTAAGGGAGAGGAGTAATGGTAGCCCAGGAGGGATGTGGGGCAGCAGTTCTTGGGAGCTGGGGTCCAGCAGGACTTTTTTTCCCCCAGTACTGGGATTGAATCCTGGGCCTTCGCACAGAGCTACATCCTTTCGTATTTTTTATCTTTAGACAGGGTCTCCTGCTTTTATGGGAGTCTTTCTGCTTTACAGTAATTCTGCCTCCACCGCTCCGAGTGCTGTGATTACAGGCATGTGCTACCGTTCCTGGCTTTGAGGAAGGCTTTTAATGAGAAAGAAAATTTTGCTTTTTTTTTTTTTTAAAGCAAGATTCAAGACACTATTAGGCACAGGGAAGTTAAATTACAAGACATGTCACCTGCTATCAAGCCACATAAATGACTGGAAACAGTGAGAACACACAGTTACAGTCTGATCCTGAGGTTAAAGGGAGCTCTGGAAAGAGCTGAGCCCTGAAGACTGGAAGCCAGCGTGGACTGTGGGATAGGCTGGGTGGGAGATGCTTAGCAGACGGGGAGGAGCCCTTCACACCCTCGGTTCCTAGTTCTGTGACAGCTTCTCCTGAGGGCCAGTTAGGGCATTCTCAAGGGAACGGGTGTCTCTGAGACCTGACAAGTCTGAGGAGCTTCTCTGAGACTCCACCAGCCACTAAGCACACTTCTTACTGGGCAGTGCTGCTTCAAGGAGGAAAAGATGGCTAAGCAGGTAAAAGTAGTGTGGGAGTGAGAGGAGAGATAGGTGGAGGGAAGTTTCCCTTGGGAGGAAAAAGTCACAGATTCAAGAACTAGGCAAAAAGCTGCCTTCAAGAATCTGAGATCAAACTAAATATTGATTGCAGCAAGGACCAAGCTGAGGCAACTCCATGGGCTTGTATGGACTCCACAGCTGGTTGGCAGCAGACTTCTCTTTGTTCCACCTTCCTCTACTGTAGGACAGAATGGAGATGCACACAGCCATGCCAGCCCTGCAGAATTACGGACAGGACTGAATGCGTTAATGGAGGTAATGGCCGGAAGAGAGGCTGCTACAGCAGCTTACATTAGAAAGCACTTCACCGAAACTGAAAGGAATTCAAATGCTTTTCCCTCCAGAAAGGAATAGGATAAAAAAGGAAATTAGAAGTGAAAGTATCCTGACTGGGAAAAGGAAACTGAAAGTGAGAAATAGGATTTTGATGGGATACCAGCAGGGACAAACCCTTTCCCTTCCTCTGGACATTCTTACCACAAGGTGGCCCTGAAGCAAGGCCAGCAGATTGCTTGTAGCTGCTGGTTTCAAACAGGAGCCTAAAGAGAATTCTTTCTGTGGTCTGTTGGCCATTTCAGAACTTTGGAAATGGAATGGTCAGTTCATCAGAAAGAAATAGCAGGTGAGTATAGCGGACTTTGGGGGACCTGCAGGGGAGAGACCCTGGCGCCTCCGGACCTGCACCATGTGGTTGACTCGGGGTGCTGGGAGAACAAGGAACTCCTCCCCTCTCTGGGGGGCGGCTGTGATCCTGCCTGGGTGTGGGCTGAGAATCAGACATCTCATGTCGTTCTGTCCCCCATCCAGTGACACCCCTCCCCTTCCCCCTCCCTAGCAAGTGGGAGCCAGTGAACTACACATCTTGTGAAAAGATTGGCTATGTTATTTAGTATGAGCGCTCCATATGCAAAGGTGAGGACAACCATTTGGAGGAAAACAAGAGACAATATGACAGATAGTGAGGATCTCTGGTTGTCTAGCTTTGAAGTTTGTGCTTTCTTATGTCCCGTTCTGTTCTGTTTTGTTGTATTTAACTGTACTCCCTTTTAAACTAAAATTTAAAAAAAAGTACTGAGGTAAAAAATAAATAAGTTCTATGGTGAGCCTCAAAAACTACTGATAACCCACATAAGGGCCTTGTCAGTAACCTCCTTAAAATCCTGGGCTTAACTGAATCCCAGGATCTGCTGGGGACCCAGGCCCAATCAATCTCAATATCCATCTGGCTCTTAATTTTGTTTATTGGTTTTACAGCACTGCAAATCAAATTCAAGGCCTTTACACTAAGATACAGTCCCATCTCTTTATTTTTTATTTTGAAACATTGCCCAGGTTTGCCTTGGATTTTCAATCTGCCTGCCTTAGCTACCCAGCGTACTGAGATTGCAGGCTGGCCTGTCACCCCAGGGTTCAAGTGAGCCTTCTTCCTCAGCTTCCTGAGTAGTTGGGGCCAGAGAAGCAAATCAGAGTGAGTGTGGGAAATCCTCACAGAGGTGATACACATCACATCAGGTTCCTTCCAGAGACTCAGGCTGGGTAAAGCTAATGAGGAATGAGAGGTGACCTCAGTTTTTGTCATGTACACAACTACTTAGGGTAGTAAGAAGGAAAAAAAATATTTTACAGTCTCCCATGTTGCCAGCTGGGCCATAGGTTATCTAAGACTTAATGTTTGGCCAGATTGATCAGTGAGTTTTAGTGATGATGCTTCTAATGCTTGGGAACTGCTCTACAGAACTGTAACACCGAAACTTGTGAACTGTTGCCCAAGCAGGATAGCCTCCCAGTGAAAACAGTTTTAAAAAAAAAAAACCAAACAATTTTCTTTTCTTTAAAATAAAATTTAAAAAAAATTTTCTTGAAGTATTCATGATCTAGCTATTAAACACAATTTCACTCACAGCTAATCCTCATTTCCCTTACTCTTGTTGGTTCCCAGTTGCTGTCTTCCATCACATTACAGGGCAATTTTACCCAGGCTATAAGAAATCCTAACTTTTTCACAGTTAAATCACCTTAGAAATAAAACGGTGGCACTGGGTGTTGTGGTGCATACCTATAATCCCTGCAGGAAGTAGGTTGAGGCAGGAGGATCACCATGAGTTTGAGGCCAGCCTGGGATATACAGTGAGTTCAAGGCTACTCTGGACTGCACAGTGAGACCCTGTCTCAACAAACAAACAATAAATAAAACTGCAAGGCCTCTATTCATCTTATTCGACTGACATTTTCTTTGACTGGTGATTTTACTCCAAATCCGAATTTCTCTGAATTTGCTGCAAATTCATGTCTCCACTGTGTGCAACTCAAAGGAAGGCAAAGATAAGAATCAAGGAAGCAAAACATCTAGACCGTTGGAAGTAACATTTACACATGCTATCTGCCCACGAGGAAACAGGCGGTCCTGCCTCTCTGCTAAGAGAAAGCTAGTTAGTAAACTAGGCCAACACACAAGGTAGTCAGTGGCACACTCAGAATGACAGCCAGACCTTGATAAACCATAATAATTCCTAATAGTTCAGCACAAAATGAAAACTTAAGATTACCTCCAACATACTGGCATACATTCAGAAATTTCTAGATGAAAACACAAATGGTGGATATGGCAAGGTTCTCCTTGTTGCTATGGGATTTGCTGCTGAAAAAACTGGCCTTTCACCAACATGGAAATGTTTCTAATAGAATATAAAATCTGTTAAGCAATTTTCCAGTACTTTAGGCTGCAATTGCTTAAGATGGGTATCCCTTCGCATGGCAATCAAACATCACAAAAATCAGACTCTTACAATGCCCGAGTGGTAAGTGTGTTACTACTGGGCCTATTTTAGTCATTACTTCTACATGGAATCTGCAGCCGCAACACCACCTCTCAATAATCTGGGGGAGGATTTCCTAAGGTGAAGGCCACTCGAGCTTTGTCAGTCATCCTTTTGGCAGATTGTGTAGTGCTGGAAATGGGAAAGCCAGCCAGCCCATTTTCTTGAGCTCCGCCGTTAACAAAGCTTGAGAGGACTGAGACTCTTAGCTCAGCGTGAAAATAACAAGTCACGATCCATGGAGGAGACCAGTACCTTCTTACCTACTTTTATGATCCAATTTTTACTGATTTAGTGGGACCAAAGACCATGACCCCTAAGGAGCACTGAAAATGTGGAAATTCTCCTTTAGGAGCTCTTTTTCAAAGTTACACAGTGCAAATCATCTACCCTCCCTTGCCCACCCTTGGCCTACACTTAACTTTTCGCATTTAGACTGTTTTAGCAATTCTGCCCTGAAGATGGTCACTTAGCAGCAACCTAGAAAAAGGGTAGGTGATACGTATTTGTGTGAGTCATCAAGTAATATATAGGGAATTGCTATTATAGTACCAGGAAAACAAATGTAGAACATTTTGAATGTAAAAATTTTACAAATTGATTCCAATTAAATTCCACATAATAAAATACTATAGAAACTGACTGAGCTCCAGGAGTGGGACAGTGTAAGACCCAAATGGTGACAGGCAAAGGGCTTTGAAGCCATATCATCTCAAGTCTGAATCCCAGCTTTCTTCCGTATTAGTTGTACCTGAGACAAGTTACACACCATCAGTCTGTTCCTTTGCTTATAAAAATGGACATTAACTTGACAAAGTTGTTTTAAAGTTAGTAAGCATAGAAAACCAGCTCAAGAATTGAAAAACAGTAGCTATGAGTAGTAACGAACATATCGTGCACCGTTTACAGACCCTCATGTTAGAGCTGGTCCCAGGATATGAGTTCTATACGAGTGAGTGCTCTTCGCCTCAATTCTCTATTTTGTTCTGACACTGCAGCAGATTTTCAGTATGTCTAATAATTCACCTATAAGCAAGTCTTCTCTAGGTGGATCTCAGCCTCCACATGCTGCCTGTTCTGAGCTCCTAATTAGAACAGCCTTGTTCCTGATATTAACTGATATTTTTTTCTTTTTTTTTCTTTCATTTTATTCTTGAGTACAAAGGATTTGAAAAAATAAAAAAACTCTGACATTTTCTTACTATCTGAAACACTAGATGGTATGTTAGTAACTGTAGCTAAATAACTCACTTTATATGTATCACTGGGCCCCAGTCACTAGAATAATTCTAGTAATCAGTTCCACTGCTTCTCTTTTTGTTTAAAAAAAAGAAACAAAACAAAACCTGCTTACCTAGCACCTGGAGCAAAACCCATTTTCCAACAAAACAAAGAGCCTACCAGATCTTACTCAAAACGAATGGCACTCCAGTCAGGTTCCAGTAGCTACAGTAACAAGTGGACCACTTATATGTTGTTTTATGCCTTGTTTTAAAAGCTTTGGCAGGGCTGGAGATTTAGCTCAGTGGCTTAAGCGCCTGCCTGACAAGCGTAAGGTTGTGAGTTCAATCCCTGGTACCAAAAAGGGAAAAAAAAAAATTGCCATATTAGGGGTGAATACTTACTACTGACACATTGAATAGCACCAAACTTAAGAACCTGGTCTCTGTGGTCTTATTTTCTTAGGGTTTTTTTCCCTCACAATAGGCAGATGTTTATAAGGTAAGATGGACCCACATTTTCATGGGAGAAAGAATATGGATTTTTAAAGTAGAAACTTTGCACATGACATTCTACTCCAAGTTAAAAAATACTAATAGACTGGCTGACAAGCTGAAAATTGGTCTATTATCTGTTTAACAGGCCACTTAGTTTTAAATTCAGGAAAAACTCTAACCTCATTTGCAGGCCAGCTCTGGTGCTTAAGTCTGTGCCTATCATTTGCAACAACAATCCTGCCCAGGACGCTATCATCGCTTGATGGATGAGACAGAATGTATTTAACTGAGTTGAGTTATGCAAATGCACTCAGCTCTGGTAACAGAAAAGCCACCCAAAAGGCAAGTCCCAGAGAAGGGTGAGCAGGATGCCACCTTGGAGTAAAGGATCACAAATCATAATAAACCCTGACCCCAAAATAGCTGAGAAAAGGATCCAAGAATATTTAGTGGTAGTGGGTAGGTGTTCAAAGACAGCTCGACTTCCTTCGGGAATTAAGTGCTTCCTAGTTATAAATTCAGTGAGAAAATTCTACATAGATATAGGGAGATGTTAGTAAATGCAAATTAACTAGACAGATGATGAAATCACACAAGAACTCAAGTCTGGGTGACGCTTGCCAAACTGGAAAGTAGATTATTTGAACACCCTTCCTCCATCTTTCCCCTTCCCTAACAAGGCTTTTGGGTCTATCAGTCACACTTTGACAAGCAGCAGCCTCAGGTGCTTCTTTAATAACAAATACACTGGTATTTCAATTTGCAGCATGTTTCAGGATTTGGAAGCTTCTGGTAGCATAACTTTAACCCAGCCTTCCATAACAGTCTTTTTACTTTCTATTACCGAACATGACACTGCGATAAAAGCAACAAAACGCTTTAGCCGTTTCACTTCTGCAGAAGCCAAAACCACTTCTCCAATATATAAAGGAGCCGGAAAGTTAATTTCCTGAGAAAGAAACACACAACCAGGTCCCGGCATTTTAGTACCCAAGAGAGCTGAGATTAGTCCATTGATCAAAACTCCATGTACAACTGTCTTTCCAAACTTGGTATGTTTTGCAAAATCTTCATCTACATGCAAGGGATTCACATCTCCAGTCAGCTCTGAGAAGGCAGCCACATCCCTCTGTGTGAAGGCCCTGCTGAGTTCGGCTCGGTCTCCGACTCTCACGTGCACGTGCTCAAAGTGCTGTCTGCTCAGCGCTGGCTGACTCAAGAGGAATCTCCTCTGAAGCCCACCCCGCCAAAGCCGATGGCTGGGGAACACTGGGAACATCTTCAACATCCTCAAACTTCATCAATGGGGTCTTCAAGTTGCTGCCGTTTTCAAAATGTGAAGACGCCAAAAAATATTTTCGGGAGCACAGGAAAAGTTTCTCAAATTGAAGACTATTCAATTCAATACTAGTTCCCTACTATTACCAGATAATGCAAGGAGGAAGGGAGAAACCTATGAGACAAAAGAAACATTAATAACATTAGGAAAATATTGTACTGAAACACAGGGCAATGTAGAAACAAGCCCAGGTTTTGGGGGGTTTTTTTTGGTGTTTTTTTGTTTTTTGGTATTGGGGATTGAACTCATGACCTTGCACTTGCCAGGCAGGCTTTTATGACACTGAGCTAAGTCCCCAGCCCAACAAGACCAGTTTTATAGGAAGAATAAAGCTACTCTTGTAGCATTCAAAGAACATCTTGGGGAAACATCCTTAGCAAAACGAGCAGTCAAGCTCAGAAAGAACGTACCAATGTGTAACCCTAGGCATAAGCATTAAGTGAAGCTAAGCCTCTACCACAAGAGTTCCAAGTGTGGTCCCCAAACACTTCCCCTATAATCTAAACTCTAAGTACTTTGTCTCACATTTCCAAAAACAATGAAGACCTAGGTTATTTTTTTCACTGATAGATGATATTAACTTTACTGGCTTTATTCAAGCAATAAAGCTAAAATCATCGACTAAAATGAGATGATCCACACTCAGCTTTGTTTGTAATATGTGAAGGAACAGCTTTTACCTGAGTCACTCTAAAAGCACATTTTTTGCCTTTATAGGATCCCAGCAGGGTCAAAGAGCTCCACAATTTGACCACACCACTGCGGAAAGATCATGAAAAAAGTAAATTAAACACTTGTTCCCACATCATCTCCCTAATACTTTTCTTTGCATATTCCAGAAAGTTGTTGATCTTTTTTTAACCAGAAAACCTGGTTTAGAAGGAAAAAAAAAAATCTTAAGAGGTCAAAGCATGGTGTATCACAGGCATAGAATAAAATGAACATAAGAGTATTTCTAAAATACAGATTTTTCACTTTGCAATCATAACCATCCACTAGGAAACTCCACGTTGTTTTTTTGGAGTTTTTTTGCTATGAGGGATTAAACTCATGACTTCATGCTTGCCAGGCAGGCACTTGTGCCCCTGAGCTAAACCCCTGTTCCTTAGGAAACTCTAGTTTTACCCAAATCACAGCTTCTGTTCTCAATAAGTCTCTGCTAGATGAATGTTCCCATTCACTTCAGTTTAAATTTCCAAAAGTCGCTCAGTTTACAACTGCAAAACTCTTCTCATCCAGAAAGCAAACCACTTTTGTTGCTTCTCTGTAAGTCTCTCCACTTTGTGCTCTGAATGACACCACAGTTTTTAGAGACTGAGTCCACAAACTGCAACCCAAAACTTACTTATCACAAAGTGCCAGCACTACAATGAAACCTGAATATTGAGGTTTTAGTTTAGAAAAACAACCTGTGATGTCATCAGAGTGGGCTCTGCACGCCTGCTGCCTCACACGTCCCCTAGGTTCTCTGTCAGCGTACTAGAGCGTTCCACTGTCATACCTGCTACACACTCTCAAGATGGCTGACGAGGTCTTCTCTTCATAGGTCAGGACATCCAAGGGTAAGGCAGCACCAACCTGTGTATACCGGATTATACTATTAGCCAACTACTATCAACACCATTCTTGAACACTAACAAATCCTGCCAACTCTTTGTTTTTGAAGTTTTTCTTCTACAAAAAATGAGCACTTCATTTAATTACAGCTGCCTCTGCCTGGAACGTTCCTATACCTCTTCACGTGGCTCATCCCTCCACTCCTCTCGTCTTCATTTAAATTCTTCTCTGATCCTAAAACTCAGGCTCTACCTGCTTGCTAGGTTTTCATCCTGTACCAGACACATACTTCCTCCCTTACAATTTTTATCCTCTTGTCAATAATCATTTAACATATTTTCCTATGACAAGAATCAAGACCACCAGCCCACGAGACAAAGGTCCCTACTGTTTGTTTATAGCTACATCTTTGAAACCATGCTTTATATCTGACACACATGAAGTGTACAGATGTCTTAAAAATTTATTTGAAAAAAATTATGGGCTCACAGAAGGTTAAAACAAACTGCAGGAGGTTTTGTACAACCTTTATTGTCCACTAATATTGACTTGTTGCATCCCTACTATACATTATCGAAACCAGGGCATCGGTATCAAGACAGGCAGGAATTTGAATTTGGTCAGTTATATAGATGCTGATGTTTGTACGTGTGTGCATGTGTTTTCTTACCACACTGCTTGCTGTACAACAATCAAGAGAAAGAGCTGCACCAGCACAAGGCTTCCTCACTCCATCAATTTCTCCTATCTCTAACCCTTGGCAACCGCTCATCTTCCACCAGATTATATATTATTTCAAGAACACTACATACATATAATCACTTACTATGGGATCTTCAGAGTAATTCTCTAGAGATTCATTGGTTGTGTGCATCAATAATTCACTCCTTTTTATTGTTGAGTACATCCCATAGTTTGAATGCACTACAGGTTATTCGCCCAATGAAAGACAACTTGTGCGTTTCCAGTTTGTAGCTATTACAGATGAACCGACTAGGAACATTTGTGATAGGCTTTCACATGAACATAAGTTCACATTTCTCTGGGATAAAAGCCCAGCAGTGCTACTGTTGGGGGTATGCAGGTACATGTTTTGTTTATGCTGCAGAGTAGCTTGCACCATTTTGTTCTGCCAGCCATGTATCAATGATCCAATCTCTCCATATCCTTGCATTTAGTTATCACTATTTTTTATTTCAGTCATTCTGCTAAGCATACACTAGTATCTCGTTATATTGATGTATGTTCCCTTAGTGGCTGATCTTCTGAGTATCTTTTCATGAGCTTCTTTGTCAGCTCTCCAGCCTCTTTAATGAAATGTCTGTACATACTTTTTGTTGATTTTCTAGGCGGGTTGTTTGTTTTTTTACTATTGGGTTTTGAAAGTATTTTTATATGTTCTAAGTTTTAGTCCTTTGTCAGATACTCAGCTTGTAACTGTATCCATCTCCCCAAACTATAGCCCATCTTTTTATCTTTTTAACAGAGCCTTTTGCAGAGTAAGTTTTTTTGTTTGTTTTTGTTTTGGGTCTTTGGATGCTAGAGACCCAAGGCCTCAAACATGCATTTGCTTTTTTAAAGTAATGGCAAAGTTTATTTGAAAAAGTAAAAGTGAAGTGAGTAAGTGAAGCACAGGCCAAGTAAAATCGGAAAAGATAACACCCTGGAGAAAGCAGGGCAGGCTATCAGGAGGAAAGCCCTAAAGCTGCAGAGTAAGTTTCTGAAATTCTGATGAAGCACTTGGCAGATTCTGACCTGACAGAATATATAAATCAGGAAATAACTTCCTGACAATCCTGTCTTGCTGTTCTTCTCTATTTCCAGAGTTCTGCTTTCATTCTCAAGTCAACATTGGAATAAAAAGTTCCGGTTTTGCAGGAGGGCCCAACTGTTGGCCTAACTCCATCCTGCCCTCAAATTTGTTCTTTCTATAGGCATTCTCTTTTGTGGTCACCCTGGATTCCAGCCAACAGGTTTGACTGATAAACATCCTGCAACAAGAGCTGAAAATACATGTCAGGCAGCAGCAACTTTGTTATCAAAACAAAGCTGCTCCTAAGAATCCTGAGATAATGATCAAGCAACCAGTCCATGGCATAAGATGGCTAGCCATGTGAGCCTCCAACTTTTAAAAGCCTCTGTTCCTTTTCTATCATAATCCCAAGTCTCTTGTCAGAGAACTTTGGCCTTCTCACTATGGCTACCCAGAGTCATTCCTTTCCTACTTCATCGTCACTCTGCACCTTTGGTCTTTCAGGATGAGTGGCTGAATGTAGTCTGATGGGATCCCACTGAGATCAGGCCTCTGGCCTGGGCTCCGGTAATAATTTGAAACAGGTTAAAGAGTCGCACAGAATATAAATCAGCAGTGTCACTAAGCATACTTTTCAGATCCGCTCACAATGTTTTATAACAAGACTTTCTCACTAAAGGAAATGATATGCTATTCTGGTATAAATCCCTTATCTCTTAGGCAGGCATGGTGGCGCACGCCTGTAATCCCAACACTTGAGAGGCTGACGCAGGAGCATAGTTGCAAGTTTGAGACCAGTCTGGGCTACAAAGTGAGCTCAAGGTCAGCCTGAACTGCACAGGAGGACTCTGACTCAAAAGACAAAAAAACAAAAACAACGACAACACCCCACCACACACAAAAACACCCAAAAATAAATCCCCTAACTCTTTAGGATGGGCCAAAAAAACATCTGCAGGGTGCCATACTAGATCATACTCTTTGAGTAGCACTGTGCTAAAACAAACACTTGTACAAGTTCCTGTCAAAAGCAAAACATAATAACAACTCTACCAAATTCTTTCTGAAAGCCTGATGTAATTTCAGGTAGTGTTTTGTTTTGGTTTTTGAGACAGGGTTTCCCTATGTAGTTCAGCTGTCCTTGAACTATGCAGCCCAGGCTAGCCTCAAATTTCAGGTGATCCTCCTGCCTCAGCCTCCCAAATTCTGGGATTACAGGTGTGTGACATTATGCCTGGCTCAAGTAGTTTTACAGTATTAACAAAAGCATTGTGTTTTTCTTCTTTCTTCTCATTGTTTGGGGGCTCAAACAGAGCCTGGCACATGGTAAACAACTGCTCTGTGTGCTACATGGCAGATCATTTTCTCAATTTCTTACAGTGAATTTAGGAATGCTGATCTACCCAGTGATTCCATACCTCCCCAAACAGGTCCTTCAGAGCAGAAACAAGCAGCTGTTTGAACTGTGCAGCATTTAGTCCAACTCCATGATCTTGAAATTCTCTGTAACAAACAGACAAACAAATCATACTAAGTTTCACTTTATTCAGAATCATTTTTTTAAAAAAGGTAATCTAAAATAGAATTCAGGGGACTGAACTTACAGGCAGACTTTCATGTAGTGGTATTCTGAGAAATTTTTGTAAACTATTCTTTCATATGTGGCAGGTGATGCTGGCATCTTTTCCAATGTTGATCACACCTATAGTAAGAGTTGAGGGTTAATAATTACCAAGGTATAAGCTATCATTTTTCTTTATTTTTCTTCTAGTGCTAGGAACAGAACCAGAGCTGGGCGCATGTTATTTTTCACATTTTGAAGCACAATTTGGCCTGATTTTTAAAAGACCTCCTAGCACTGCAACTTTGCCACTTTTGGTCAAACTAAGGTCAGTCATATGTTCCTATACACTTACACTTTTTTTTTTTTTATGTTACTGGGGACTGAACACAGGAATGATTTACCATTGTAACTACATCCCCATCCCTTTTTTATTTTCTGAGCCACCCGTCAAGATGGTCATGTGATGGCCAGACCTGCATGCCTCCCTAGAGATAAACAGCAGCTTGAGATCATACTGTAATCAGCTAGTCCAGTGGACCCAGAGAGTACATCAGACCTGTAAGTGGGTGACCAGAACACCCTGACCATACTCCCCTCCCTTTTCCAGGCATGCCTTGCTCTATGTTAGAAGTTAACAGATAAGCTAAAATTAATGATGCTTGGCTACGTGCCTTGCTTCCCTATTGGATTAGTTAGGCAACTATTCTTGCAATCCTATAGGTTGACTGTAGTGTGACCCATACTGGTAGCTACCCACTTTGTGATTTTGCTGCATAAAATATCCTCTGTGGCAAATCACCTTCAGATCCTGCCTGTCTTTCAGGAGCTTTCTCTCAATAAACCTTTCCTACTCTTAACTTCTTTTGTCCTCGAATCCACTGTTGCTATCCACAAGACTCAAACCTGGCACATCTAACTTTTTTAACAGGTTGGGAGTTACGTCCCTGGGATAGTTTCTCCGCTTCAAACCTTGCAATGCTTCCCATTTTGCAGAGTAAGGCCTAAGCCCTTACAACAGCCTGCAAGGGCCTACATGATCAGCACTTCTCTGACCTCACGTCCTGCCACTCTTCAAATCCCCTCCTCCACCACACAGGTCTCTTATCTTTTTCTCAAATACCAGTCTCTTCCCTACTCGGGGCCTCCGCTCGTTTTTTAGCAGTCTAGAAATCCACGTAGTTCCCAACTCATTCCATCGCCTTTTTTCTGGCATTGCACTAATCTCACTCCGTTTGGCCAAGTGCCCGTCCCATCTAATATGGCACCATCCTCTCCTTGCCGCACCCTGATCCATTCTCTCATAGTATTTGATGCCTTCTAACAATTCAGTAATTCAAATCTTCAAATTTCTACTCTCTTCCCCATCTTCACAGTATTTCCAGTCCGCCGTGTGACCCGGTCGGTCCTAGTCACTGCTTTTTCTCAAGAAACTAAAATAACTCGATGCACAGTGTACGTGTCCAACTTTTGAGACCAAACCATTACCTTTTTTTTTTTTTTTTTTTGTACCAGGGATCGAACACATGACCTCATGCTTGCCAGGCAGGCGCTTATGCCTCTGAGCTAAATCCCCGGCCCTGAACCATTGCTTTTAAAAAGCTCAATCCCTTATAGATTGTTTACAACTTTTCTGGACGAACACCCTCCACTGATTTAGTGCCCACCTCGCTCTGGTGCAAGAAGCGCCCTGCACAGTCCTGCTCTGTCCTCTCAGCCAGGGTCGCAACCAAGACCACACAGACAGCTATGTGACCGGAAAACTAGCGCTTCCGCGCCTGCGCAGCCCACGCAGTCCGCCCCGCGCCTGCGCAACGGGCTCCACTAATATGACCGCGACCAATCCCAGAACGTGGCGGCTCTCCCAAGGGCTTCTGCCTACCTGCCCTCCGTCGTATTAGCTTGGCGCTTTCCCTGACTCCCATTCGCTGAACGAATTTGCCATGGTTTGGAAGGCCCACACAGTGGCCAGAGCTTGAGGCCGGGATATTCCTGGTATATTTTCGTTTGGCTTCGTTCTGGCGCGTCCCCGGAAACGAGAGGGGCGGGAGGATATGACGTCAGCGCACGACGTCGCCCAAAGGAAGCCAGAGTCAATCGGAAGCAAGCACGGAGACTGTTGGGGCGCAGCACCCCCTGTTGACCACTTGGGGAAAAGTGTGTGCGACTGCAGAGTGTGGGCCTCAAGGTACAAGTGGCTGTGAGGAGCCCTCGTAGAAATTTATTTATTCATGCATTCATTCTTTAACAATTTTATATCTATCGTCTCTTTTTTAAGTGCTGACCATCGGACCCAGGGCCTCCCACATCTATGTACCCCCACTGAGCTACACCGCCAGCCCTAGCATCTCTGTTGAACATCTTTGGTGTCAAGCACCGGACCACTGTCAGTGTTCCCGTCTCCCAACACATACTGTTGTGAATTGACATGGAAAGATGCAGCTGGTCCTGATGCCAAATTTCACCTATGCGTTTATTCACTAAATACTTGTTGAAGGCCTATTATGTGCTAGGCTCTATTCTGGGTCTTGGGAACTACGGAGAATAAGATATGACTCCTGTACTCACAGAACATGTACTGTGTATTTAATAATCAGTAATAATTACAGCTAATATTTATCAAGTGCTCCCTTTGGGCCAGCCGGTACTGGACAAAAGGTTATACATGCTCTACATTTCACAGAACCCTCACAATCCTAAGGTAGCTACTACTATCATCATGGCCACTTCACAAAAGTGGAACTGAGGGACAGACAGAGGCTAAGTTATTTGTCGCAAATCACACAGTTGTAAGTGGTGGAACAGGCTGATTCAGGCTGGCACTCTCCACACTGCAACTTATTATAACCACTAAGGCAGGCATGGTAATCCCAGAACTTGGAAGGCTGAAGCAGGAGGATTGCTATCAGTTTGAGGCCATCCCAGACTACCTAGTGAGTGGAAAAGGAACTATGTAAGTCACATGAGGACAGGGTTTTGTCTGTAATGGCTTCTGCTGCATTCCAATGCCAGGCACCCACGTATTTCCTGAATGCATGTGCTGCTTCAGCTTGGGTTGGGGGAGGTGAGGAGGGACCTTCTCCCTCATTTCATTTTTAAAAACCCCACTGCTACTGAGTATTTACCATTGCCCTTAGCCATAGTTTCCTAGTCCTGTGGTTCTGCTTCCTTTCCTTTTCTGCTCAAAGACTTGTTTCAGATGGAGGAATGAGGGGAGGCAATCAACACAGACCCTAGACATTGTCATTTTATTTCTCAACAAAGCTTGGATTTTGAAAGCTACCATAACTCACTTTGAATCCATCCTTTGCTACCTACCACCTATTGGGCTCTTACCATGAAGAGATCATTGGTCTCTACCTCACAGAGTTTCGAGGAAAACATAATTGATAGTTTAAAGTGCCTGGCAAAGTCATCCTGCCACGCTGTAGCCTGGAAAAAAACAGAACAACTTACACATTTTGGGCTTCAATAGCCTTGGTAAATTTTTAGTCTTGTAACGGTGAAAAGAAAGTACCTTCCTAACCACCTGAATTCTCATAACGCATTCCATTTAATTTAGTTGAGGATAAGAGATACTTTGGAATAGTAAAAACTCTGGTTAACTTTTATTTTTCAACTAAATCTTATTAATACTGGAGATTGAACTCAAGACCTTCAAACTGAGCTACATCTTCAGTCTAGTTATTTATTTATTTATTTATTTATTTATTATTTAATTTTGAGACAGGGTCTTTCTAAGTCACTGAATTGCCCAGAATGGGATTGAATTTGTTATCCTCTTACCCCAAGAGTCTGGGATTACAGATAGGAACAACCATGTCTGGCTTTAATTTTTGTTTCTGGAATGGGTATTATAGGTTAAAAGCATATTTCAAATGACACAAAGGGATAAGCAATGAAAAGTAATCTCTTTTCCCATCCTCTTCCATAGCCAACCTCCTCTCTCCATGGACAGTTACTCATTAGATGTCTCCCCAGTGGTGTTACGTATGGAGGCTTCTCCTTCTTTAAAATGCAGCTTAAAAAATAAAATGCAGCTTAATATCACTTCACATCAAAACACAGAAAAAAGCCTAGCATGGTGGCACATGCCTGTAATTCCAGCAATTGGGAAACTGAGGCAGAAAGATCACTATGAGTTTGAGACTCAAAAAACAAAAACACAGAGCTGTTCTGAATTGCATTAGGTGGAGTCAGTTGGCTTTTCAGGGCCATTGTGGAGCTCTCTGTCTCTCTTATTCAAAGCACATTTGTTGGAGTAGATCTGGATTAATGTCCTGGAAAATATGACAGCCAAGGAGTTAAATCCATACCTCTTCCCCCTCAGCTGTACGGTTGCTAACTGCTGCCAACTGAATGTTACTGACATTAAAGAGCTTTCTCGACTTGGGGAAGAAAAGGCAAGAAAGGGACCCAAGAGGAATTCTAGTTCCACAACTGTCCATGTGTCCAGTGGGAATTGTGCTGCCATCGTGAAGACAGGGTAAGGGACACAAAATAACCAGAAGCAGAAAGGTGTGGAATAGCAGTCAACTGCTTCCGTTTAGGGAGACCTGTGAATGCCACATTGCTTGCCCACACCACCCCATGGGCTGTGTTGTCACGGTTATTACCACCTTTCAGGGATGAAGACAGGCCCAGAGAGGCAGTCTGTTGGAGGTGGTGAGAGGACCCATTCCTCCCACGTGGATGACAGGCTGAGAGTGGCTCCTTGCGGGCCACCCTGAGCACCGTCTCCAGACCTAAAAATCACTCGCCTGTGGTTCGAAGGGGCCGGCTCATGTGAAACCTGCTTGGAGGAGGGGACACAGGATGCAGCAGGGGAGGCGGCTTAGCAAAGGCGAGGTCAACCGCACACTGCCCGCAGACTCCTGGGCATCCCTAGAGGGCCAGGGTGCCTTTGAGGCATCGTCAGGCTGAAATTATGATTTTACTGGTCATTCTGTATTTCCTGGCAACCCTAGGAGGTGGGAGGAGGGGCATAACCCCTCGTGCTCCAGGGTATCCAACACACACACAGCAGGAGACAGAGGGCAGCAGTCAGTAAGGGGGATCTAGAAGGACATGGTCAGCACTCCTACCGGCAGGGACTCTGGAGACAGCTCACTAAGGAATCATGAAGGACTGGAAGCTCTGACCAGTCAGGTGCAAATAACCCAGAAGAGCAGCAGGACTACTCAAGTCTTACCTAGAGGCCTCCCCGCAGTCCTCCGCCAGCCCCTGGAGGATGTCTGTCCCCCTGGAGCCATTCCCCTGCTGGGGTGGGACTGGAGCATCAGCGGGACTTCCAGCGTTTCCTAAACGCATATGAATGATGGAGAAAACTTGCCTTAGAAGTATCTTAGAAATCTGTCCTCTAAGAAAAACCTCCATGACCCCAGGAAGGGAGAATTTGGGGAGAAAATAATCACCCTGTAATTTAGCAGATTATCTCTGGAGGGCTGTAGATCCTTTTCTAAAATTCAGAGATCCTCTCCTAGAAGCTTAGAGGGGTTTCTACACCTCTGGAAGGTGCTGCATGCCAGTTACAGGAACCGGGGATCTGTAGATTGGACCTAGAGGAAGCCCAAGGCATGGAGGGAAGTAAAAATAGTGGGGAGGGACAGCAGCCTGACTCCATGGCCACAACAAAAAACAAATCCACAGCCACCACATGCAGGGCCCTATCTGTTTATAGAGTATGTGTGTGTGTGTGTGTGTGTGTGTGTGTGTGTGTGTGTAGGTGTCCACACATCCCAGGGGACCAATTACAGCGAAGGGGGCACCGTGCAGAAGGCACAGGAGACTCCCCTCTTTTTTTGTATGCGTTTTAAAGAGACAGCACCATTTTTGTAACACTAATGATTATTAAGTAAAGTATTAGGACCAGCTACTGATAGGCACAAAAGGAGCTGTAGCCCACACCCATCTGGGAGCCCCATTCCTTCTTCCTCCTTAGAAAAACCAGCTCTTCCTCCATGCGCTGTCCAGAGCCAAGCTGAACAGAGAACACAGCCTTCTATCCTTTTATTTATTTTTAGCCACAATGAAGGAGGGAAGGTAAGACTAAAAAAAAAAAAAAAAAGGAAAAAAATCCGGAAATTACATCACTTTTGCTGGCAGCAGCGCTTAATCAGCTCTTGCCCGTTTACTGTAGTCACACACGCACTGCCCACTAGAAATATGAATGTTGATGAGCATGGCGGTGCACACCTGTAACCCCAGCACTGGGGTGGCTGAGGCAGGAGGATTATTGCAAGTTCGAAACCAGCCTGTCTACATAGTGGATTTAAGGCCAGCCTAAATTACAGAGCAAGACCTTGTCTCAAAACACACACACACAAAGAGGTAGTAAAAAGTAAATAAAAGGAAGGAAGAAAGAAAAGTATGGATATGTTTGATCATCTGGGGTAGCAGGAGTGTTAAATGCTAAGTGATACAAATACCCCGATCCCTTTCTGAATGAGAGTCTTTCTGAATTTGGTTTACATCTGGCCCTGAGGGCTGGGTGAGAGGCTGGGGACATAAGGTCACTTTAATGTCTCATGGTGGCCCTTCCATGGTGTGGCCTCCAGTGACAATCGTCACTCTTACAGCTAGCCTTGGCCTTGGGTCACTGGAACTGTCAGAGTTCATTCTCCCACGCCCAGGGGAGCACCTGCCTCCTGGGGCTTCCAACTAAGAGAGGGAGTGTGTCTGTGTGCACCTCTGTGTGAAGCTGACCAGGAGAGACAGACAGGTGTAAGAAAGTGACTAGATGTGGTTAGAAGATGTAGGCCTCTGTCCTGGCCAGATATACACCCCAGTCCCCAGCATTTTCTGGGAACTTTCTCTGGGCAAAGCTGCAGAACAATCACCAGAGCTCAGATGAAGAGACAGCACGCAGTACTATCAAACCAGTGCATGTTATACTGGTCACTGCTGGTGTCATTCACCCTTCGGGGCAAGATGCTCAGACTAATGACAAACTGAAATCTAGTCACTGTCTCTCCCTTGGCTTCTTCAGCACCTGCCCAAGAGGGTCCATCCACAACAGCCAGGAAGTCCCCAACTCCGAGCAGTACGATCAAGAGCCTAGTTGTGATTCTTGGGGTTTTCCGTTGTTAATTCAGACATTTCTGGCAGTTTTTCAGGGAGAATTGAGAGGAACAACTCTTTTCTTCTTCCCAGAACTGTCGTCAAGGCACAAAGGACAGTGGAGTCTTATATGGGACCAGCTGACCGGCAGTAACCAGCAGATTAGTTATAATCACAGGGGCAAGCAGTGGGTTTAAGGGTCTCCTCAGTATGGGGGACTGGACTTGGAGGGGCATGGGAGAACCTTGAAGGCCTACTTGAGTTTGCCAAAAACAACTCTCATAGTCTCTGCGTATCACTTATGAGCAAGGTTTTTTGGTGACAGTGGAGGGGGTATGAGCCATATCCTGTAAAGAAGCTGCCCTGTTTTCAGGGCAGGGCTGGGCAGCACACACTTTGCTGACCCTGCCATACATACAGCAACTGAGAGCCTAGGAATCCTGCACTCAGCAGGGCTGCTCACCTGAGACTAAGCCCAGATCTGGATCCAGTGGATCAGGATCCAGTGATCCTAAGGAAACCATTGTTCCCACCCATACCCACAAGAATGACTGACTCCCTCTCCCATGAAGCTGAAATTGCTGGTGAATACAGGAGATCACAAGGAAAACATCTATGATTTTATTTTCTACTCTGTTGATTTTTGTTTTCATCTGTTCCATTTTTCTCTGGCTTCATTTACTATTTCTCTTCCAGCTTCTTGAGATAGAAGCCTCATTTATTGCTTTACGCACGCACGCATGCACGCACACACAGTTTTAGCTGCATCCCAAAAGTTTGACATCACATTTTCATATCTTATTGTTCTTAAAATCCATCCCATTTATCTCTTATAAATTAAAATACTCAATCCAATTCTTAGATTTCCATTTAAATTATAAAGTTCATCTTACTTTATTTGCAGAACTATGTGGCTACGGGCTGTAAAAAGATTTGAAGGAATAAAGGTTCTGGGAAGTTTAGAGTTCTTAAATGCAAAAGAAGAGAGTCAAAAGGAATACAATAGTTTGATGACTTCTGGTTTTGATATATTTCAGTTGAATAAAAACTGCAAAATGATTTTTGTGGGGAGGATACTGGGGTTTGAACCCAAGTCACTGAGCTACATTCTCAATCTTTTCTTCATTTATTTTTGAGACAAGATCTTGTTAATCACTAAATTACCCCATTGGGCTCAAACTTGTGATCCTCTTGCCCTGGCCACCCAGAGTGCTGGGATCACAGGCGTGAGCTACCACACCCAGCTACAACCATGATTTCTTAAAATGAAACTAACCAACATATAAGCAAAAGCTTGCCACACCTGTACAACACATCTTAATTTGTATTTTTACTTTGCAAAGCTGACAGCTGAACCCACAGCCGTGCACGTGCCAGAGAAGTGCTCTGCCCCTGAGCTGCATCCCAAAAGCCTTACTCTTAAAAATACATTTTAAAGTTAACAGAATATCTACCAACATTGCACTTCACTAGGAGCTCCAAAGTAGGAACCATTTAAAAGCTGCTGATCTAGACTTATTAAAACTTACTTCACATCACTGTGGTCACTTTTACAGCTGTTTAGACTTTTCAATCACATTACTGTTCACAGAATTCACAGAATTCATTAACAAGTTAGTATGTTACATCCAAGGGTTTTCCGAGCACAGCAAAATAGAAAAGAGGCCCACAAGCTGCTTGAGTGTGGAACTCAAATCTGATTGTTTAGATAGATGTCTAGAACATTATTGCTTTATTAGTCCTATTTTAAAATATAATAAATGATTCCTAGGAAACCCAACCTGTCTGGCGTTCCCCGCTCTGCATCTAGGTTCCCTCGCAGCATAGCTGACTCGTGAGCGCCAAACCACCCACCCGAGCGTCTTGCTGCCTAGACAATTCCAGGAGGGCAGGCCACTCTACAGCAGTGTGCCTACAAACATGTTCCTACATACATGTTCCACCAAGTGGAAAAGGCAGACACATCTCTCACAATCTGCCATCTTCCTCCTTGATTCTGTGGTTGAAGACTGCATTTACATAGGGGCTTCTATGCAAAACTTAAATTAGACCTAAGTGAGGGGGTACAGTGAATGAGGACTATGCTCCTACAGAAGCCACTGGCCATGCACGGGAAGATGCCTGAAGCAACAAAAACATCTCGCATCTCAGTGTGCAGGGAATGTCTTAAAGAAAATGTCCTTGATGATCATGGTTCAGGGTGGCCGCTTAGCACAAACTTGTCAGCGACGCAAACTTGAAGACTTCTCAGGAGATTTCAGGCCTGGGTTTTCTTATTTTGTTCCACGTGAGTTTCCATTTTGAGAAAAAGATCTTGGAGATTTTCTGGGGATGCTGAAGCTCTGTGGAACCAACAGGAAGGGGAAGGGGAATGGGGAACTGGGTTCCTCAGGGACGCTGGCACACCGCTGCATTTGGGGCAGGATCCCTGAGAGTGGTTGGTGGCCGCATCAGGTTTTGGGGACAGGAGCGGATGCTGTGTGTGCAGAATGCAAGCTGCTGTTTGGGCATCAGTCCAGTTTCTTGTTGTTGTCTGTGTTGTGCACAAAAGCTAAAAAGTCGATGATGAGCTTGGCTGTCTTCCTGGGTCTCTCCATGACCACTGAATGCCCACAGTTTTCCAGAAGTTCCACCTGGCAGTTGTTGATTGATTTGGCCAATATGTCTGCCCCAGACACATCAAGCACCTGTCAGGACAGAGAAGGAATGAGACACTACACAAAGGTTTGGATATCCCATTGTACTCTGGGTGGAATTTTCACCAAGGCCTGGCAGGGGTCAGGCAGCTAGGTGAATTTAGGGACCAAGCCACCTTGCTGTTTGGGTTTGTGACTCTCTAGTAAGAGTGTTCAGCATGGCTTCTGTTTCATTTTGTAACTTAGCACCAGGAAAATGACATCAGATGGAAAACACAGTACCCAGTCCCTGACTATAGGAAGTCACAGTGTGGTGGAGAGTAGACAGGTCAAAAGACTAACATACTGTGATGTGTCAGGGACTGTGTTGGGGCGGGGGGACCCTGGGTGTCAGAAAGCACAGGAGAGGGGCACGGAAGGACAGGACATCATTCATGAGCGTTGGGAGAGCCAACAGGATGTCATGAAGAGAACCAGAGAGCTCGGTAAGCAAAGGGCCTCTGATACTGGGCCTCTGCCCAGGCATGCTGAACAGAACATAAAGGAGCTGATCATATGTGTAGAATCAGGCTCTTCCTCTGGAGTAAAACAGACTTCAGAGTCCAGGAAGAAATCCTGCACATGGTTGCTGAGGCCAGCTGTCAGAGACGGGGGCACGGGGGCTGGAACATCTGTCCTGTGATAACGAGAACGACCACTTGCATATGCATGATCTCATTTGCGCCTCTCTCCTACCCCTAACATGGGGTACATGTTGGGGCCGGGCAGCTTGCTTTTGGCCACAGCTACTAAAGGGTTTCAATGCAGACTTCCTGACTGCAAGGCCAGTGCTCCTGTTGCTGCACTGTTTCCACAGGACTGTGGGTGATGGCCTCTCCCTGCTGGTCCCCTAGTGCTCCAAATCATCTCTGAGATCTTTATGAGGAAGAAAGGCTTTCTTTGTTCTGGTTCTCATGTCTAATCAGGTGACTCTTTGCTGGCAGGGTCTGGATCCTGCTTCTGTGACTCAGGCACACACACCCTATTTCAGTCACTTGGCTGTTGGAGGAGGGACATGTGTGATCCCCTCCTCTCCTTGTCCCCATTCCCGGTGTGCTAAGCTGACTGACCTGAGACAACATTCCCCCATTCACACATACATGGTGACCAGATGTCTGGCTTCTCCTCCCAGTCTCTCCAGCCCGGGCCATCTGTGACCACAGCATGAACCAATTCCTGCCCTTGTTTTCATCACCATGATGGCTTTCACTTGGGGGTCCCCTAAAAGTTCATGTATTGGAAACTTTATGCCCTTTCCCTTGCGAATGGATTAACAAATTAATGACAGCTTTGTCCTCACAACTGGATTGCTGTCACTATCATGGGAGTATGTGCACTTTCGTGAGAGGCTTGATTAAAAAGTGAGCCACGTGGCATGCTTCTCTGGGTGCGAGTGTGTCTCCAGGCATTATGAAGTAGGAGCAAGGTCCTCCCAGGTACTGAGCAGATGCCGTCCTCCTCCCGTTAGATTTTCAGCCTCTAAAACTGGGGACATAAAGTTCTTTATACATTACCAAGCCCCAGGTATTTTGTTGTAGCGACAGAAAACAAACCAAGACAGGGAAAAGCTCCCTCCAAATGTCTTCTTCCCACAATATTCAATAGAACAGGACTCCCGCAAAGCCTTAGACACCGTGGTCTTAAGTGTACTGTGGGGTCTTATAAAGGCTCTGTTTCTCACTGCCTTCTCTTGCTTTAAACTTTATGAAAAACTTTCAGTAGGACGTTATTTCTAAAAAGCCATTACAAACAGAAAAGGAGCTTGTGGAAGTATAAATCGGTATTTCTTTGGAGGGACTCTCTAGGATGAACTGAGGACACCACAAATCCATAGGTTGAAACCCTCAGCTCTGGTACCCCAGAAGTGACTTTGTTTGGAAACAGGGACACTGCAGATGTATTCAGTTAAGACGAAGGCATACTGGAGCAGGATGGGTCCCAGCATGTCACTGACGCTTATAAAAAGGGAAATGTGGACAGAGAGCCAGGCATGCACAGAGTGCGCCCCCGTGGAGATGAGCAGCAGAGGCTGCCAGCAAGCACTGGAAGGCAGGTGTGAGGCACGGGGGAGATCGGCCCCCTGCTCTCAGAAAACCACCAAGCCCACTGACACTCTGATTTTAGCCTTCTGGCCTCTAGAACCATGAGAAATACATTTTTCTTGTTTAAGCCACCCAGCTGTGGTACTGTTATGGGAGCCCCACTAAACCAATATGGGACCATCTGCCAGGACCTACTAAAACTTTAAATACACGTGTTCTCTCCTTAAAAAATGGTGCTGGGGAAACTGGCTCTACACATGCTGAAGATTAAAACTGGGCCCATATCTTTCACCATACACTAAGCTAAAATCAGAATGGATCTAAGATCTTAATATTAAAACAGAAACATTAAGTCTCCTGGAAGACAGAGTACCTAAAACTCTTGGAGACATTGGTGTAGAAAAAGACTTTATGAACAAAACTCCTGTTGCACAGGAACTATCACAAAGAATCAAAAACTGGGATCTTATCCTACTGAAAAGCTTTTGCACATATAGAGGAATTATTTACATATAGATGAATACATATATATGTATGAGTTAGAGGAGGAGTAGCAACAACGGCTTTCTGTGCTTTTGTTTTGGGGGCTTTGTGTGTAGAGCTGGGGACTGACTCCAGGGCCTCTGGCAGGCTAGGATGTGCTCCAGCACTGAGCTATACTCCCAGCCCCCTCTCTATGTTTTTATAAACCAAGGTCCTCTAGGCCAAAGCCATGCCATTTGTTTCCATGTGTTTAAGGCTGTTTTTACACCAAAGGGCAGAATTGAGCAGTTTTAACAGCCTGGATTGCAAAGCCAAAAATACTCACTATCTAGCCCTTTACAGAAAGTTTGCCAAAGCTCTAGCTTAAGAAATATATGTAAGGTAATAAAAGTTGTCTCAAGGAAACAAATTGAGATTTGGGATGTGAAAGAGAACAAGTTTTCATGATAAACCTTCTGGTAATCTTTGGACGTTTTCTGAGTATGTGACTGATTTTTTTTTTTTGAGATAGGATCTCATTACGGCTGCCCAAACTAGCTTTGAACTCCTAACTCCTGGCAAACCTGTTAAGAGTTTTCAACGATACAAACAGTCCACAGCAGCACAGGCACTGTTCTAGGCTCAAGGAATCCCCATTATGGATTCCTGAGTAACTAGAACTACAGATACACACCACTGTGCCCTGCTGATAAAAAAGCAGCAAGAAACTATTTAAGTCTATACAAGACTATATAAGTCTTTCATATTAAAATTCAAATGTCACTGCTCTCAACTCATAAGACTCTGCTTCTGTGAATGCTGGCACCTGGCACAGATGTGGCACCTCTTCCCACAACAAAAATCACCCAGGAGGCTCACTCTATAAATGACCACTTGTTTGTGTCAAGCGCTTCTACAGGACACTGTGTCATACCTGGTCTTGTTTCCCCCAGATGATCAGTGTGGGGACCTTTATCTTGTCCATGTTCTGATGCAGACAGTATCTGGACTTCTCACTGACGATTTCCAAAAACACTTGCAGAAAAAGAAAACACGGTGAGTGTGTGCAGGCTTGTGCCCTTGGGCATGAGGGATGAGTGACAGCATAGTGAAGCCCAGACCACCACAGCCTCTCTTGGGGGCCCAGAAAACATTAAAGTTGCAGAAAGAAAAGACAGACACCCTAAAGCTTCACCGGTACCAAGATCCAACCAGAAAGAGGCTACTTACACTTCCGGTAGAAGTTGTTATGAGGGATTCGGACATCAACAAGGCCTTGCAGGATCTGAGGATAAACAACCCAAGTCAGAAAGCAGGAGAAGGCTCATTTCCCCAGGCCCCTCGCAGCTCGGGGACAACGAAGTGCAAGAAACTCTAGCCATGTACTGCACCTGTCAAAGACAGTTCTGTGAATTTTCATGATGTCTTAATGTAATTGGAAAATAGGCTCCTTGAAAGCCTCTTTCTTTTCTTTAAAATTGAGGGAGGAACAGGTAGAGGGACAGGTGAAACCAGAGGGCTCCTGCAGCATGTAAAAGGACACCTGACACAGTTTCACAACTTTATCTTGAGAAGTTCTCTGCTTAGCTTTACACACAATCAAGATAAACATAATATCAAGGAATTATTCACTGATACTCAAATGTAGAACCAAGTAGTTTTAAAAACTAGAACAGCTGGGGATGATTGAGGTTTATTATACAATGAAGAAAAAACTATTGAGAAAGCTCTGGGGAGGGTCCCATAGTGTTTTGTTTTGTTTTGTTTTGTTTTGTTTTTTGAGACAGGGTAGCCCAGGCTGGCTTCAAATTCTCTGTCCTGCTGCAGACCCCCAGTGCTGAGGTTACATGTGTGCCACCACACCTGGCTTCTGCAGCACTTTCTCATTTGATATCACCCTTGCCTTCCCTGCTGAAGGCTAGTGGGGGTGTCAGCTACAACGTAGGCTGCTGACCCAAAGACGTGTCTTTAAATGCTCCTCCTGCCTCAGAACTCTTAGGGAGAGTCCAGAAATCACACGAGCAGCTGTCACTTCCTGTATTCACCTGGGACTCAACCTAAGTCGCTTCAGTGCCCTCTTCCAGGAGCCCTGGGTGCTAACTGAAGTTGGGAAGACTCAGCCATGCTACTTTGGGTTAAGCAATCTTCTGGACCATGACTAAATAGTTCTGGCTCTCAAAGTGGAAGCACGGAAGTGGAAACAATTACATTTGCTGAGCAAATGTTGTGCTCAGCATTGGTCTTGAGCCCATGTATCTGTCCACATTGCATTCATCCGTCTGCATCTCTGCTTGAGTGACTGATGGATACCTCTGTCCATCCTGCTTCCAACTGACATGTGCATGTGTCTATTCATCCTGTGTTCCTTGGTCCATCCACCCTACATCCCTGTACTAGCCAGGCATCGTCCCACCATCATCTGACCAGGCCCTCCCCACTCGTTCTTTCCTACACCATCTGTGTGTGGGCGTGCATCTGGTTATCCAGATATCCGGTGTCACCCATCCACCCATTCTCCACCCTGGATCATCAAGGCATTCTATCATCCATCCAGTCTACACTCGGGACTTCCATCGACAAACACTGCTAAAGTCAGGAGACAAAACAGCCAATTAAGGCGAAGCCCCTGATCTTAAAGAGCTGACAGTGGAAGCCAGACCAGAAACCACAGCCACCATGCAAGACGGCCCTGAAGTGCTGGATGCTCCAGGTCTCCTGGGAAGGAAAGGTTTTGGAGCTCCCATTTATTTCCTCTCAGTGTTTTCCTATCCCTCAAAACTGGAGTTTTCTAAAACACTGGCCACACGATTGTGGAAGAGATCAGGACATACCACAGAATCAGATTCTGAGTTCTTCGTCAGGACAACCCATGCCTAGTGACTAAGTCATGTTTACAAGGCCTGAATAGAGAAATAATTTGGTGTCCTAAGGCCTCAGCCACAGACTTTGCTTTCTTGGTCCTGTCTGGGTCAAGTTCCTCATTCCTGAGACACAATACCTGACACTCACAATTTAAAGGAAGAAACCTTTATTTTGGCTCATGGTTACAGTCCATGGTTGGTCAGCTCAGAGATGAAAAGAGCATGGCGGAGGGACATACGGAGGAAAGTTACTCATGACATGGTGCCAGGAAGCACAGTAAAGGGAGGAGCCAGGAAGGGACATGTATCCTTCCAGGTCGTGCCCACAGGGACCTGCCTCTTCCCTACCATACCCTACCTCCCAGCACCAAGTAAGCTATATTGCTCCAGGAGTCACTCACCTTCCCGAAGCCCTGCATGTGAGCACATGAGGCCTTTGGGGGACATTCTCCATCTAAACTGCAACAGTCCTCCACAACTTTTCCCTAAATGAGCTCATCCAGTCTATCTTCCTCCGCCAGCAGCTCTCACCTTACAGCTTCAGCCAGACTTCTCGGCACTAGACTGCTCTGCCCAGGGACCTTCTTTTTCATATTTACAACTATGCCTGACATATTACAGGTATGTGTGAAATGAATAAATGCAAGAGGCCAGGAGTGGTGGCACATGCCTGGAGTCCCAGCATTCAGGAGGCTGAGGCAGGAGGATCATGGTGGGTTTGAGGCCAGCCTAGCCTTCAAAGTGAGTGCAAGGCTAGCTAAACTATACAGCAAGACCCTATCTCAAGAATAAATAAATAAATGGAAGAGGACAGGATGGAGCTGATGGTAGATGTAGGAGGGAACGCACAAGGAGCTGGTACCCAAGTGCCTGGCAGAAGGCGAGTGTGTGGCTGCGAGACAGTTACCTGCTGGGGCACCTTGAAGCGGACGTAGGAGCAGAGCTGGAGCATTTCGCTCATCTCTTCTGGGGTAGACGGGATCAAGGGAATCTTCTCCACATCCTCTGGTTCCTGCAGCTCTTTGAGCCGCTGTACAAACTGATTGTCAGTTGAATACTGCAGGCCTGCGGGGTTCAAACCGAACCAGCTTGACGGTACATCTATCTTTGTAACAACCCTCAGTTTATGCAGGGAACTTCCAATAACAGCCCAAAGTTAATACATTTCAGGTTTCTTTCACCAGTGTTCTTTTTAATTGGCACTGCTACCTTTGTTTAAAGTCAAAACCATGCTTAAAGAAACTAATAAAAATCCTTCAAGACTGTGTTTTCATGCTGGTTACTGACACTGTGGCCTGTGGACCAGGTGCATTGAGAGCCCACGGGAATCCTGCCTTAGCCTCCCAGAGTGCTGAGATTATAGGTGTCTTTTCATAGGGTTATTGTGGAAATTAAACCCATATAAAGACCTTAGCAACTGAGAGCTCAATGCATGGTGAATGTTAATATTCACATTGTGTCTCAAAATATCTACGTGCTTCAAAGCACTGTGCACATTTTAACCATCCACCTCAAATTCTTCATGGAATGGGGTTGGTTCCACATTTTAAGTCAGTCTGGTAATGATTCTGAGTAAACAACTATTGTTTGGATAGTCATCACTAAAATACTGCGTATTTTTGAAGTTCACATCAGAAGAAGATTTTAAAGACAGCCAAGGCAGGCACTGGCCACTGTGTCATCCAAGGGCCAGGCTCCCTGTGCACCGCTCACTCACGGGACCTGCAGCATCAGCACTCACCCGCAGGACACACCAGACTCAGGCTGGAGACGTCCGACGGGTAATAAGCAGCGTACACTCCGGCCACGTGGCCGCCCATCGAGGTGCCCACAAGGTGGAAGGGCTTCTTGTTCAGCTTTAGGCATTCTACAAACTAGGAAGGGAGAGGAGAAGGAGTGAGGCTACCGTGAGACACTGGCAGTGCTGGGAAGTCAAGTGTAGAGAATCCTGCAGAGCTGAGCGTGGCCACAGGAAGTAGGAAACACTGTGGACAGAGGGGACCCAAGACTCTGCAGGGCCCGTTACAGACACGAGCCTTCGACAAGTGCGTGCTTCTCTTTACTCAGCACAAGTGATCACGGGGACATTCCTAAGTCCCTCATCCACGAGTCGGGAAACTGATCCAGGAAGGTGCAAAGTAACTATTTTCTGCTATGGGGCTGTATGTATTCTGCTGCAGCCATTTGTCTCTGCATTGTGTTGCAAGATGACACCTAGGTGAATGCCCGGGTCTGCGCTCCAATAAACAGTTAACAAAAGCAGTGGAGGTCCCATTCAACCCAGCTATCCCCTTCTGGGTATCTTTCCAAAAGAATTAAAAGCATCATACCACGGTGATGTATGTGCGACCATGCTTATAGCAGCACAGTTTATAATAGCCAGATCTTGGAAACAGCCCAGATGCCGGCACTGATAAAGAAGAGGTGATATATATATATATATATATATAATCTCAGTACCATAAAGAAGATAAACCTAAACAGACATGTTTAAATACTACACTGCTTCTCTTGCGTGTGAAACTAAAAGTATAAATAAGGACCAAAATATATAACAGATACTGGGAAATGGGAAGAAAATGTTCAAATGGGGCGGCGAACAAGGCAGGCAGGAGTGAGAAAGGAAAGAAAGGACAAGAAAAAAAATAGGAGGAAACAATAGAAACAAAGCTTTTATAAATAAGGAGGGAAAAGGGGCTGAAGGGAGAATGAAAAAAAAAGAAAGAGCCAAGATATGTGTATACAGATTTCCTATATGAGTGTTATCATTATGTATATCTTACATGTACCAATAAAATAAAAGTAAAAAGGCCAGAAAGCCGAAGGGCCAAAGTTAGATGACTCCTGTCCTCATCTACAGCCTGGCCTATCCAACCACCTATCTCATCTATCCATCATCTAAAAACTTTTTATGTATCTATTATGCACAAGAAATGAGAATCCACAACTGAGGATACAGCAAAAGGCCAAAGAAATAAGATTCCTGACTTCAGTGTAGGTCAATGAAGGCGGCAAACATTATTCATAAATATCCTCACCTGGGAAAATTACTTAATGTTAACCTGAAATGTAAGAGCTACTGAATTCTGAGATGGCTCATGGGCTCTGTGACCTGGAAAGCCCAGCTAGAGAGAGCTGGAGCTGCTGAAATATGACAAAAAGGAGGCCACATCCTCCCTCACCAAACAGAAGTGCTACTACTGCCAGGGCCAAGCAGCTGGTAAGAGAAAACACGAGACCCCCAAAGAGGACAGTCTTGAGGAATTCTGGACTCCTTTCCAAGGAGCTGAGAAAGGCAAGTGCAGAGAGGCTTAGAGGGCGCAGTCCGTGCCAAGCTCTGGCCCTCTACGGCTGACCTAGGACAGCATCAGGCTGCAGTGTCACGAGGGCTGCTGCTGCTCACGAGTCAGGGTGGACGCTCCCGCCTGCCCCCCAGCCTGGAGCATGCAATGGTGGGGGATCTTCCTGCTTACCTGATGGATCCTCTTGACCTGTCCATCTATGGACAGGTCATCCAGGGAGGAGCGGGTGGTGCCTTCGTGTCCTGGCATGTCTACACAGACCAAGTGCAGGTTCTTTGGAAGGAACTGAGGGTACACAAGCCCAGAGTCAGCGTCAGGTGTGCAAGAGTTATCTGCCCACTTTTCTGGCTAGGGTGCCCCCATTTACCAAGTGACCTGGAAAGCCATCCTTGGAGTTGTATGGTTCTGGGCCTCCCAGTATTAATGTGCATAAGCACTGCCAGTAGCCTCATGGGGTGTAGACCCCCAAAGACTAACACACATAGGAAAAGGGGCACAGTAGATAGCTGGAAATGGGGCACAAAACTTAGGCTAGCAGGCTTACTACTCTTTTTTTCTTTCTTTTCCTATTGCTGTTTGTTAACACTGCTCGGCAGATACCGGCTTTTTCCTCTCCTTCCCTCCTCCACAAGGCAGCTTATTTGGAACTCGAAGGGATGGTTCTATTTTCCCAGAGCCCTGGCCAGCTCCTGAGCCAACAGGAGAAATGCTTTCCCCAAAACCATGTCTGGTTTTATTTTTTGCGACAGGGTCTCACTACACATGGAGGCTGGTCTTGTGCTCACTATGTAGCACAGGCTGGCCTTGAACTCTTTGCCTCAGCCTCTCAAGGCCGGGACTAAAGATGTGTGCCATCATGCCCGGCTTCTCCAAAACCAGGTCTGATCACCCTACGCTGGTTTGAATTTTTCTCTTTGTCTAATTCTTCAGATGATTGTTATCCTAAACCACCTTTTACCATATTGAGATTCCCACTTTCAACTGGAAAAGTGGGAAAGATCAGGAACCAACAAACAAGTATCCAATCACAGAGAAGGTGGACTGGGAACAGAAAGTGAGGAGTGAAGCATGAAGATGAACGGCCTCCTAGTGGCATTTGGAGATAAGAACACAAGTAACTGGAGCACGTGTGTAAGCGATTTCCTCTGGAGATAGAAAATACTTGGGAACCCTCGGGTATGATCAAGGATATCCCTTCTCAGAGTTCTGCCAGCCCTAATCTTCACTAGCTGGTCATTCTTAACATGCACAGCAAACAAATTGGGACAAAAAGTAACTTGGACAATTATTCCAGAAGGCTGCCCAATCAAGACTGTTTCTCTAAATGGCAAAGCAAACACTCAGGCATGATGCACTGCCCATAATCCAAGCCTGGGCAATCTGGTGAATTAGGGAGATTTTCCTTTAAAATACAGAATGTTTGAAAAAGATGTAGCTTAGTGTGAAGGCTCTGGTTCCATCTCCAGCACAGGGCGGGGCACCCGGGTGGAGGTGGCAGTGAATGAGCTAGAGTACAAGCAGTGGGGAAGGGGATGGTGTAAAAAGAAGGGAGGAAGAGAAGAAACCTGGAGTATAAGAGAACAAAGACTTGTTAAAAGCTCAGCTTTGATGAGCGTGGCAGTTCTGAGCTTAAGCTGCATCAGAAAGAGAAACCTCTGCTAGAAGAGGGAGAAAAGATTTCTAAGGCACAGATTTTACCAATGATATTCAACTGGGTCAGTTTTGCCTGACAAGATAATCTGCATCAACTTACTATATCGTGCTAGTTTTAAGACTGAACTTGAACTGTGGCTCTGGGTTCCCTCTGCTTTCCACTCTTTCTGGGACATCGCATGCACACGGAAGCCCTGTCCTTCTGAGGGAGAAATGGCAGACTGCACCTTGACCACGCTGAGCCACATGTCCTTGTGTGCAGAGAAGCCGTGGAGCATGAGGATGGATGGCTTGTGCCCTGGCCTGCCCCGGACGGAGTAACAGAACTGATAGTCTTCGTGGTGCACATAGCGAACTTGCATGCCCAGCGTCCTCCGCCAGTACCTGGGGGAAACAAAGGCAAAACAAAAGCAGCTTTGAGGGACACGCATCCTCTCTAGATGCTCCACTTAGCGGCGAGTAAAACATTTTCCCCACTTCTTGGCCTCTGTGAAGTTCCCCAGGTCTTCACTTGCAGGACGCACAAAGGACAAAGAAGTGCTCTGTGTTTTCTTTTCTGGAGGTGCTGAGGGTTGAACTCAGGGCCTTGCACTGAGCTACATCCTCAGGTTGTCTGTTTTTAAAACAGTCCTGCTAAATTGCCTGTGTTGGTCTTGAACTTGCAGTTTTCCTGCTTCTGCCTCCCAAAGTGCTGGGATTATAGACATGCACCATCATGCCTGGCTCAGAGTGTTTTCTTAAGAAAGCACAGTACCTAGCATGTTGCCCATAGCAACTCTGTGTGAATATATATTTCTTGATACTCTGAGAGTGTTAACTTATTTCTTGAGAACCTTGTGTACCCATCCTCTACCTTGTATTCTTCACAACATATGGTGGCTGGCCAAGAGCTCAGCTTCTGTTGGTTACATAAGACTTGGCAGCGCTACAGTGCGGCCCTGCCTCGATTTCAGTATGAAATTTCCATCCAAAAAAACTGAACTCTGGTTGAAGAGTCTCTCCAAAATGAAAGGCAATCCAACTGGAGACGCGCTTTGGGATATATTTTACACTGAGGAGGTGGCCAAACATTGTAAAAACCAGTAACCTAAACCAACTGGTTTAACCATTTGTGTACAAGGGAAGAAGAAGGCATATAAATATATTCATATCTGCAAAAAAAAGTGGGAGAACACAGCCTCTAATAAGTATCTAAGCAGAGGTGGAGAACAATGTAAGGAGACAGAGAATGGACATGGGACAGATATTCTATGTTCCTTTTGATACTTTTCAATGACTGCATTGCCACTTCCATTTCTACTAAAAATAGAATTGGCCAGTTTACAAGCTCATCAAATGAGGAAGCAAACATTTCAGAATTCTAAACCATAGCATCACGGTGTTTGCTCTTTCACTCAGGTCTAAGCTTATTCATTTACTGATTAAATATCTGATTTTATTTTATTTTGGTACTGGAAATTGAACTCAGGACCTTGTGCTTGCCAGGCAGGTGCCGTGCCACTGAGCTACATCCCTGGCTGACTCTAAGATCCTGAACCTCAATGCCGCATGGATGATACAGAGAAATGCTGCCTTCCAGGAAGAACATGGCAATAGTTAAAAAAGATAATCCACGTACAACGTTCTGTGCAAATCCAGGCATGGTAAATATTCAGTAAGTGGTGGATACTGCTATTACATAAAAACAGTTCTATCTTTGCAGTACATCATTTGCCAACATTCAAGGGAAAAGCAGGGGGAAATATTTGCAACAAATATGACAGTCCTACTTGATATCTTTATCTTTACTTTTCCCCTTTCTTTCTTCTTTATGGGGCTATGATTGAACCCAGGACCTTATGCATGGCTGGCAGCACTCTTACCACTAAGCCAAAGATTGATATCCTTGGGCCAGGTACATAGCTCAGTGGCAGACCACCTGCCTGACACATGCAAGGTCCTGAATTCGATTCCCATACCCCCCCAAAACAGGAAAAAAAAAAAAAGATCAATACCCTTGACGTATAAAAAAGTTCACAAACTGATACAAACCATGCTAAAAATACTGGGAACCATGCAATTTAATTGTAGGAAAAATAAGTAGAAGAGACAGTAATGCTGAACAAATACAGGAAACATGATGAACAAATTAATAAGATAAAACTATCACGCCAAGATATACCCATGGATTTCCAAATTATAAAAGATTTCTTTAAAAAACTGTAATGTTTAACTCTTATATGAAGCAACCTGGTATTAATGATCAAGAATTGTCCAAAGCCTCGGGGGGCATGGAAACCAGCACTTGCTGTACGTGAGACCCTCAGGTGAGCCCCAGCACACTCATGCTGTTTGGCCTAGTCTTTTTTTTTTTCCTTTTTAGGGAGGGTTTTGCCATGTAGTCCAGGCTGGCCCTGAACTCACTATGTAGCCCAAGCTGGCCTCAAACTTGGGGAAATCCTCCTGCTTCAGCCTCCTGAGTGCTGGGTGTACAGGCATGTACTACTGCACCCGACTAGTAATTACTCTATGAATAATCTGTCCCAATAAAATATGCAGAAACCCTGAGGGAAAAATTTTTAAGATATCCAAACAGCATTATTTAAATTAGAAAACAAACCAAATACTGTACTAACCTTAGTGTCCATTAATAGAAAACATGTAACAAAACAAGACATGTCTAGATAACGTAACATTCTGCTGTTAAAAGAGGTTTTAAGAGACTATTCAATAACATGGAAAAATGTTAATGACAAGATGTCAAGTGAAAAAACAGGACCCAAGTTTTGCATACTACTGATTCAAGTAGACTAAAACATTTCACGTATACACAGAAGAGATGGGTGAGAAGTAACAGAAAGACACTGAAGAAAATGACTTGAGGTGTTATAAGTAACTTGGATTTTCTGTGTTACCTTTTCACCATCTTCAAGTTCTCTTCAGCCCTCACAAAAAGCCAAGGATGAGAGCCCAAAGGAGCAGGAGGGGCCTCGCAGAAAAGGTGGAGCTGAGCAGCTACCGGACACCCAAGGTAGCAGCTGGAAACCGAGGGTCAAGGGGCAGAGGCCAGGGCCTGGGGGACACAGGGACCAGCTGCACTGCATGAGAGCAGGGCCGGAAAGTGGGCGAGGACGCCAAGCGGAGGACCTGGGACCTGGGACCGGGGACTTCGTTGCCAAGCGGGACTCCCACTAGTTCTCACTTAATTGGTTTCCACAGAAACCTTTCCTAGGGCTCCAGTCCCAGTGAGATGGCGGATGTCAACAACTTCAACTGATCCCCTCAGTGAACAGCTGGGAAACAGACGTGAAGCTACAGGCCCAGCTAGAACACTGAGAAAGACCCAGGCCCAGATGGAACAGAACAGAGTGCAGCTTCTCTGGGTTAACCCTAAGAAACAGTAATTCTCTCTCTGACTCACAGGGCCAGAGATTAGACCTCCTGGCAACTTACAGACAGAAACACAAGAATTGAGAAGAGTGAATGTGTCAGGAGCAAGATCTTTCAAACAGCACAAAAGTCAAATGCTCGTGTTTCAGGACCGAAGTCACTGCGGGCTCTACTGACCTAAATTGAGAAATCCAAAAAAAGGAACTTCCCCAGTGCCCAGAGTCCTCATTCTACAAGCTTCTCCTCCAGTTAAAGGGAATTCCTGAAGACAGCACTTAGACTTCGTTTTTAAGTGTGGTGTAAAACACACTGTCTTAACGTAACTCGGTATAGCCTGAGGGCAGAACTCAGTTCCCTTTGGCTGAGGTTCCTGTCTGTGTGGGCTGGCAGGTGAAGACTGTCAGCCTCCTACACTGTCCCCTGCGTCCCTCTCCAGCGTCAGAGAAACAGCAGCACCCAGTCCTCGCTCCGCAGGCCTGGCTGCTCTCTGCTGCTCAGGGTTATGGTGACTGTGTGAGGCTCAGGGAGACAACGTCCTTGTTTTAAAGTCCACTGTATACAGTGTGACACAGTCACCACAGACAACACTGCCTCCTCATGGAATGCTACGTCCTCACAGTCATAGGTTTGGGGATCAGGCAGGAACATCTCTGAGGTTCCAGGTTAGTCATTCTTCCTACCAAAGGTATCAAAAATAAGCTTTGCCCAGAGGATTATCTAGTTAGCTCAAAGCCCTTCTGCTGCAAGGCATACTACCTTTGTCAGAAATCAGATCTAATAGATATGACCCAGTAGTAGACTCTCTTCCTAGATTCTCTAGTTCTGCTGGTCCATCTTCCTCAGTGCTAATTTCACACTGACTTGACTTTTGTAATATTACAGTTAGTCTTAACAGCTGGTAGTATAAATCATCTTTGTTCTCTTTAGAAATTGTCTTGTTTATTCGGTCCTCTGCTTTTTCTTATCAATTGTTTGAATTTGCTTATTAAATTCCATCAAAAGGCTGGGTATAGTGGTGCACACCTGTGATCCTAACTACTCAGGAGGCTGAGGCAGGAGGATCGCAAGTTTGGGTCATCTTGGATAACTAGCAAGACCTTATCTCAAAATTTTACAAAAAATTTTTTTTCTTAGTTGTTTGAAACTGGGTCTTGCTCTTATAGTTCAGGCTGGCCTTGAAGTCACTAGGTAATCCTGGCCAGCTTTGAACTGGTGGTGATCCTCCTGGGGCTGGGATTACAGGCATGTGCCATCACACTCCATTTCCTGGGGATGTGGCTCAGTGGTGAGCACCCCTGCATTCAGTCGCCAGTACCACAAACAAACCAGAAAAAAAATTCCATCATAAAGAAACCTGTTATAATAAACTGAATCTGCAGGTCACTGCAGGCAGATCTGACATCTCTACAGTGATGGCTTCCAAACTGCAAATATACTTTCATTAACTGAGTCTTTTAAAATTTCCCTCACAAATACTTTGTAATTTTCTGTATAGAGCTTTCTACGTTACTCTTTACATTATTAATTTATAATTATCGACGGTAAATAACACCATTCAACTCTTGGTTTTTCATTTCTTTCATTTGTTGCTGGTATGGAGATATAACTGGTTTTTGGCTATTGATCTTGTATTAATCATCCCAGTCAAATTTACTTATTAATTCTAATAAATTATTTATAGGTTCTTTGAGATGGTCTAGGTATAGTCCTGCCACCTGCAGACAACGCTCATTTTATTTCCTCATTTCTAACTCATATCCCGTTTCTCTTTTAAATTATTTACTACACGTTTTTATCCTGATTTCACAGTTGAGTTTCTTTGGTAAAGCAAAGACCTTGGAGACTCTCACTCTTTTCCACCCTAGGAATGTTCTCAGCGTTTTCACCACAGTCAAAGTCAGCACTGCTGCGGAAGCCCCTCGCCGGAGTGGTCACAGCATCCCCTGCCGTGCCCCTGCTGACAGTGAAGCATGTGGCACCTCCTACAGGAGCAGCCACGGTCTGTGTCACTGTGGAAGTGGGCTGGCCACACTCCAGGGACACTTGGCGCCAGAGAACGCTGCTCTGGAGACTGGGTGTGATCTCTGAGGACACCTGTGCCCCGCCCCTGAGAAGCTGGGAAGACCTCCAGGGAGCCAGAAGTCCAGTGTGATGGCTGCACCCCACCCTTAAGGTTTTTAAATAGGGCAGCAGAGGTGGGGTGGGAAGGGGCGGGGCGGGGCGGGGCTGCCTCTCCTCCCTGCAATTCCTGTTTGCCTGGCAAACTAGAAAATTAACTGATGCACCTAGTTTTGCAAGTTGGTGGTCAGAAAGCCTTTGGGGTGGCCATAAGTCAGGGAGGTAAGGCACTCGGGTACAGCCACTCACCACTGTGTGGGTGCCACCTGCAGTGAGGTGACTCAGAGGCAACAGGCTATGCATTTCAGTGAGGTAGAGAGCGAGACTCAGAATTTCTGACAGCTTCTGCACTGGCACCATAGGTGCTGTCACTATAATCATAATCCCCCATGTCAGAGCGCCATCTGGCATGATCTGAAAGGATTTCTAAGACTGTCATCCTCCTCAACCAGCTGGGGTTTCTTCCTGGCCTGTGCGTCTGAGTTCAAAGAAACACTGTGTTTATCTCCCAGCTGCCACTCAGAGCTGGGTGATCAGCCTGGGAAGGCTTTGAGATCACAGGCGTTTGAGCTGGGCATGGGGCGTGGGGGCACGCCAGGACACACAGGCAGTAGACTGAGCCTGGCAGTTTAAAACTAGCCTAGGCAACAGAGCAAGACCTTATCCCCCAAAAATATACAGCATTATTCATAACATTCAAAAGGCAGAAACAACTCCAAGTATTCAGCAAGAGCTGAATGGAGAAACAAAATGTGGTCTGTTTTCTCATGCTGTAACAAAATACCAGAGACTAGGTAATTTATAAAAAGTTTTATTTTGGTTCATGTTTCAAGAGCCTGGAAAGTCCAAGCGTGTGGTGTCAGCCTCTGGTGCAGGGTTTCTGCTGCTTCCACTCATGGCAGAAAGCAGAAGGGCAGCAGGCACATGCAAAAGACAAAACAGGAAGGGCTGCCTTGCTCTGCAGCGACCCTCGCTCACGCAGTGACACAGTCCGGCCCCGCTAGTGCTGCATTACTCTCTTAACAACTGAATCACCTGGTGAAGGCCCCACGGCCTCTCAACATCATTACTCTGGCAGCCAAATGTCATCAAGAGTTACAGAGGGGAAAACCAGGTGGACCATGGCGCACAAAATGGACTGAAGTACTGATTCACAGGACAGCACAGATGAACCTTGAAAACATTATGCTAAGTGCAAGAAGCTAGACGAAAGGTCCCATACTGTGTGACTCCACTTCCTCAAATGTCTGCAATAGGTAAATCCAGAGATGAAAAGTAGGTTAGTGGTTGTCAGCAGATGAAGGGAGAGAGCGAGAGTGGCTACTAACGGGTTCCTTGGAGATGGAAAAGTTGTGAACTGTACAGTGATGATTGCAAGCACCATAAATATAGGAAAACCAATGAACTGTATGCTTTAACGTGGTAAATTTTATGTGAATTTGAAATCAATAAAAAGGAAATTTCGCTATGAAGTAACTTTCCAAAAATCAAATATATCCTAGCACACGTAAGCTACAAACAGCACTGCAAACAAGCCAAACCCCCAAATATCTCAGTGACCCGACTGAAGTCTTCCCCTCGGCAGCCTGGGGACTGAGGCGTCAGAGGCCACTGCAGCACTGAGGCTGGTTTCCACAGCGGGGGTGCAGAAGAGGCCTGTCTATCACCACACCTCTGGGACAGCCCTATCAATACATGGTCACAGTCCATGAATAGAAAATGGCATTTGAGTGTGGTGGCCCGAGGTGCTGAGGCAGAGGCACAAAGGTGGGAACACAACTGCAGCCGCCCCAGGTCAGGGGCCACCCAGGATCCCTGGTCCCGGGCACAGAACTCCTGGGACCCGTGCTGCAGGGGTGGTGGCAGTTATACAGCTGAAGGTTTGGCTCTGTCAGCGAAGGTGGGTCCTGGGTGACCCTCTGAAGGGTCATCATCTCACCAACACCCAAGGTGACAGAGAGAGTGAAACATGAAAGCTGCTTCTGCTCAGTTAACTTCTTTTCAAGAACCAGAGCCCAAGTGGTCGGTGACAAATCCCACACTCTAGCAAAGCACAAGAAGCCAAAAAGAAGGCAGGTAAAGGGCACTGCTGCAGCACTCTGGGTGCAGAAATGCCTGCCACCTCCCCCAGCCTGGTCAAATCCCTGGGGGCTCCCCTAGGGAGCAACCAGGTCTGCTCCAATATTCTCCTTGCCATGGGGTGACTTCCTGTGGAAAGCCAGGGATGCGCAGGAACGGGGAGCACGTCCTGTTCTAGGGCTCACCTCACCCCACGAGGAGAGGGGCTCTGTTAGGGCAGCTGTGTTTTCCTGCCATTCTACACCTGGCACAAGGAGAACACAGATGCAGAGCCTCTGGGGCAGCCGTTTCTAGGCTAGAATGGACTGCTTAATGTCAGCGTGCTTAAGTTCAGTTTGTATACCAATTTACTGTTTATGGAGAATCAGGAACCGAACTCAGGCCCTGGCTCTGGGCCCCTAAGCCGTATGCCTGGCACCCAATCATTTTTTTAAATGAACAGATTTAAGGTTTTCAGAGGAGTGACTCACTCTACAGGAAACACAAAAGTCTAGGCGGTCTGCAGACAGGCCACAAATGAAGGCGGTACAAGGAGAGCAGATATTCTAGAAACATTTTTTCCTGTCACTTTACTTATGAACAGTTCTAGAGCATCTCTGAAAGCACGCTATCCCACACAGGCCCTACGCCAATGCTGCCCGTGTTTCTAATTCACTTTTTAATGACATCACTTAGAGGTCAGTGACGCTCAATGCTGCCCGTGTTTCTAATTCACTTTTTAATGACATCACTTAGAGGTCAGTGACGCTCAGACACCGAAGGACTCTAGGCGTATGCGTGGCCAGAGGTGCAGATCTTATCAGAAACCTGAAAGAATTTACCCCATGAGAAGCAACAACCAATTCTCAGAACATTTCCAAACTTCAAAAGACAGTGTGTGTCTTTTAACTTGTTTTATTTTTAAAATATTTATTTACTTTTGAGGCAGGGCCTTGCTGTATAGTTCAGGCTTGCCTTGAACTCACCATCTGGCCCAGGCCAGCCTCTTCCTGCGTCAGCCTCCCAGGCCTGAGAGTACAGGTGTGTGTACCTCACCCAGCTCAACTTTTGTTTATGTTTGAATATTTCATAATAAAATTTCATAATATTGATTCCAACACCAAGTAGGATAAGTGCTGTTGACAATACGATCACACTCGTGAAAGACCGGTTATGTAATTCACTTACCAGTAGTAGATTCTTATCAATGCTGAAGGCCACAGGAGAAAGGAGGCCACGAATGCCAGGATTGGGATGGCCAGCGTCCCACCGGCAATCACAAACATGTTCACCACATCGAGGTCCATCTGGGCGTGAGAGCGGGCTGATGCCTGCGGGGGCTGAGGAGAGACGGTGTTAACGGTGCCTCCTCGGAAAGGCGAAGGACCAGAAGGGAAAGAGGACGGGTGGGACAGGTCAGGAGAGAACAAAAGCAGCATGGGCTTGGGCAACTAAACAGCCTGACAGTTCAGTGTGATGGTGACCCCAGGAGGGTCATGGATCTAAGAAAACAGAACTCCAAGGCACACGGTGGGGACAACTGGGGAACCCTGAGTCAAGCCCGGATATGGGGTAATGGTGCTGTAAGTCCTGCGCGTGACGCTGACGCTGTGTACAGGAGGGAGAACCCCACTGTTCCCAGGAGCCGGTGCTGCATGCAAAGGCCTACACTGACACGGATGTAGGTACAGGTCCACTACTCACGCTAAAGGCTCAGGACGGAAGAAGTAATGCGCGTGTGTTGGGAAGGGAGGAATAAGGAAACTATGGTGAGACGCTGAGCACTCGGGACTCCACAAGAAGGTTATACGGTATTAGTCCTTGACTTTTCTACAGAGTTATATTTCTTAGAAATAAACAGGACAGGGACCTTTAAAGAAATAAATGAAAAAATACACCTGCATGAATGTTTGTATCCCAGATTACACTGGATGGATACACAAGAAACTGGTGATAATGTTGACATCTAAGGCAGGGAAACTAGAGGACTTGGTGTCAGGGATACACAAGAGATTTGCTTTTCACTTTTTAAATGTTTTGAATTATTTTTCATGCAAGTGTACAATTTATTTGAAAATAATGCAATAAGGTGGGAAGAAACAAGACTGTTTCGAACCAGGTTTCTCAAGGCTAGGGACAATCATGTATGTTCTCTATTGTGTATGTGATTATATCACACAGCACAAGACACACACGTATTGCACGTGGACCGACACAGATATAGGGGTTACAGTGCACTTTTCCTGCAATGTGCAAGCCCCTCAGATCCACTCCTAGCCTGCCAAAACATTAAGTTACAAAATGGGCTCAACTCTGTTGAACTGTTTTAAAGGGAAAAACCATTCCCAATGATGCCATCAGAAACCTGACCTTTTCCACTTTTGGTAATCACAAAACTCCCAGGAGGAGTTACCTATGAAACGCTGGGCAAAATGTACACTGCTAAAAGGCCTCACCATCAGGGGCAGCAAATGAACTGCCCAGGGCAAGGCATTTGTTCAGATCTGGGCATCATGGACTTCATACGAGAAGATGATCATGGGAACTGTCAGCTTCCCAAACCTCTCCCACATCCCGGAAAGTCCTTAAGAAGTACTTGCTAAGGTCTATGGTGAATTTGCAATCCTTAGCTGCAGGAAATTCATTACATGATGTTCCTTTGGACCAAAATTAGAACATCATATGCCCAAAGCCATCCATGTCACAGGCTCTGACGCTGGAAATGGTAGCTCTGAAACAAAGGTATGATGGTGAAAAACTAAATGCCCATTTTGTGGGTGCCTGCTGAGGGTGTCACTCAGTTTTGAAGAAAATTCCATCGGGTTCCATCTCACAGTTAATAGCGAATAAAGTCTTTCCTAGATAAGATCAATTTAGCAAGTTGGACCCACTACAAAGAATCCACACACTTTCCCTGACAAGGTCAAATAAAGTTAAACTGCCAATGAAAAAAATGATATGCTTTCCAACTGCAATGTCTTCTACACAGATAAATCATGACAATTATTCCAACCTCTGCAACATCCTGCACTTAAAAAAGGCCTTGACCCAGCTTTCCTTTAAAAGGGCAGCTCGCCAGCCCTGCTGCTGTTTATTAATAGAATATTCCACATGCCCACAGCCTGGAGGCAGAAAAACCGAAGCCCTATGAACCAGGAACCATCAGCAACGAAGTCAGAAGAGTTGCAACACGGACTTCATGAAACTAATAGTGACTATCAGGTGAACATTGAGCCATGCTTCAGGGCGTCAGCATCAGCAAACACTGATGCACATACGATGACAGTCATCACCTGCCAGTTCCAATCCTGCTTAGGTCAAAGAACAACTGTCACATGGGCATGGTGGGACAGGCCTGTAACCCTAGCACTCTGGGAGGCTGAGGCAGGAGGAAAGCCAGTTTGCTCGTCACCTGGGAAATTAATGACTCTGCAAGATCCTATCTCAAAATAAAAAATGAAAAAGGGCTGGGGATGTAGTCCAGTGTGAAGGCTCTGGATTCAATCACCAGCACCACACATAGACACACAGACACAGACATGCACATGCACACACGCACGCATGCACACACGCACGCGCAAACACATGTGAGCAACCCTCAGGATGATCATCTTAGCTCTCTGACCCTGGGACGTCTTACAGGTATCAACCAATTAGGAATACCGTTAGTACCGTTCCTTTTCATTTATTTTATGGATACTTTCAAATGAGTTACAGATGTGAATTAATTTTAAAAATAACTTTAATCAAAAAGGAGTTTTAAAAAAAAGTGCTAAGAGGAGGCTCTTGCACTTCTGCTGTGAGACATTGGTCTCCTTGTCCATTAAAGAACATTCAGCCAAACCTGTTCTCTGCTACTCTGCGTCTTTTCTGAAATCACGCCAGAAACCTGGCGTAGGCTCCGGCTTGCCCTCCCAAGAATCTTGTCCACTATCACGCTTTCCCAGAAGCTAGAACAGTACCTAGCAAATACCTGCTGCTTGATAACATTCACTGTCTGACTTAGTAAACTGAAAAGACAGCATTCTTTACATATCTGGGGTCAGCCGAGTGCCCCAGGCACCCACAGCACAGCATGATGCGCAGTAACGTCAGGAAGGAGCGGGCTGTGGTGACACCAGACAGAGTCACACTGTCCACCTGGACGGGCCACCAGCAGCCTCCTCTGCCACCTGCTGACAGCCCAGCGGTGCAGGCAGGGGCCTCTGTCTCTGAACACAGGGACGAAGATTCAGTGGATAAGGAGGTATGTCAGGACAAACACTGTAGTTTAGTCTGGAGTTAGGAGTCAGGGAGAACATTTCACAATTTTATTCGAATGTTCTTACTGACTTTGAAAACCTGGGATCCTGAATTCCAATCTTAAGTTTTCAGGGTATAAAGCAAAAATCCAAGAACATAGAACACTATCAGAAAAGACTGCCTTTCTCTAGACATCTACTTACAGCCCATCAAATCTGACCAACTCAAGTCCTGCTTCCCTCTAGGATAATAATGATCATAGTAGCAATCACATAAACTGTAATGGCCGTGGCCATCACCACCCCAAGGCCAACACCTGAGTAACCGTTTCCATGCACTGAGAACTCTGTACCAGGCCCCACACAGGGGTGCACACACATCCTTCTGTTTGATCTCTCGTAGTGCTGCGAGTGGAAAACGATCCTCCCATCTTAAAATGTGAAAACTGAGGGCTGGGGATTTAGCTCAGTGGCTTAAGTGCCTGCCTGGCAAGCGCGAGGTCGTGAGTTCGATCCCCGGTACCCCCCCCAAATGTGAAAACTGAGCCTTTAGAAGTTACAAATGTCCCCAAGGTAATGGCCCGAGTTTCAACACAAACCCGTAGATAGGTCTGAATTTACGTTCCCTTTGCCTCTGTGATGCTTTCTCTAGCAGATATTTATTGTACGTTATTTATGAACATACAGGGTACATAAGTACAGGGTTCAGTGTGCTGTGGACAGGTTCTAGACTTCTTTGAAACTGCTTCCACAGCAAATAACACTTTAACAACTTTACAAGTTACCGCTGGCTTACTCTTTATTCCTGTTGGTATGTTGCTACAACTATACAGAGATGTGGACAATTTTTTCTTTTGTTGTACGAATAAAAATTCTTCCCTCAGAAAATTAAAACTAGAAATTCCATTTGACCCAGCTACCCCTCTCCTTAAAGAGTAAGACATCGTATTACAGTGATACAAGCATACCCATATTTCTAGAGGCACAATTCATAATGCTAAATCTTTACGGGAAGCAGCCTGTACGTCCCCAACAGATGAATGGAGAAGATGCATTTATACATGAGGGAGTACTACTGTGCCTTACATATACATACATTTGAATCATCTGTAGGAAAAGGGATGCACCTTAAAACCATAATGTTATGTGAAATAAATCAGACATACAAGTTTAAATACCACATATATGAGAGAAACTCAAATTATAAGTAAAGAGCAAAATAAAAGATAGATAACAGGAAGCAAGGAGACAGATCGATCGTTCTCAAATGGAAAAGGAATCAAGTGAATGAAAGAGATGGGAGGACGGGAAGGGAGAGGGGATAAAAAAAAGAAATTGAAATGTGTTATAACCTAGATTCAATCTCTAGTATCTTAAAAACCTCAAATGTGTAAAGAGAGATCTACAACTTATGTTTTTGGTCCCTTTGTAAATAAAAAATCAATGGCTGAAGGTACAGAAAAATAAGGTATGTTACGTACATGTACCAACTTCATATAAGGAATGTAATCATTACATAATGCAAACATGTACTAATAAAAACATTTCTAAAACTTCTCTCCACAATAGCCCATCAGAAAGATACCATGTTCTTGAAATCTGAGTGTGATGCCCAGCTGTCAACTAGCACTGCCTTTACCACACACTGATCTCTGATGTCACTTCCTGGAAAGAGAAATTCCTCAAAACTTCGCTAAAGAGCAAACAGCTGAAAACCACGGAACAATGAAAAGGGTCTCTGACATGGAAGCCCCAGAACCAGCGGGACAGAGTCACTAGAAAAACAAGTGGTCCTAATTCCCTATCGTGTGGTCTTTGCCATCACAGGGGGAAGATCACACTGAAATTTCCCAACAGGCAGTTAAGGTGGCCCAGGCTTCACAGCAAATGTCAATGCCCCCAGGGTCACTGTCCGCAGGTGCTCACGCTGCCTGCCTTGTGGCCTTACTGTCTCCTAGGCTGAGGCTCCTCTCCCTCAACTCTAGCAGCCCTGCTGGCGAAGTGGCCGTGGCTGGACATGCCCGGCCAGGGTGCGATGATGCCCTCTTCATACCCTTCCCTGGACACTCCCATGATGCTCTCCACACACCCCACCCCGCATTCTTACAATGGGCTCCATAATTCTCTGCTGGCTTCCATCTTCCACCACCACTCTCACCGGCAGGGAATTAAAAACCAACACACCTAAAAGGACCTTTCCGGACTTTTCCAAATGCAGGACCCTCCCCCAACAGGCCCTAAGCCGTCTCAGACACACCTCTCCCTACTTCCGACTCACTGACTTCTGCAAACAGTACGCCCATCAGTCAGGCCTCCCAGACGTGACTGCATTTTCCAGTCTTCCTACTTTCACTACTCCAGTTATGCAGTGGTGGAGAGACACCAGCCCCAAAGTCAGCTTGTCTGAGTCTAGACAAACAGCCATTTAACCTTAGCTTCATTAAAATTAGACAAAATCCAAAATTCCACATTTAGTAACTCAGCCACCTTTCCAATGCTTGACCACCCACCTGTAGATAGGAGCTACCATAGTGGACAACCTAGCATTGAGGATTTCTACTTAAAGCCCTCTTGCAAGAAATCTCTTTTTTTTTTGGGTACCGGGGATCGAACTCACGACCTTGCACTTGCCAGGCAGGTGCTTAAGCCACTGAGCTAAATCCCCAGCCCATGCAAGCAATCTCTTAAGCCAGGCTGGGTCAACACCATGAATGTTGCCTGGGAAGAGAAGCCCCATCGGGAATGAGACTTTCCACTGATCAATACCTGGACTTTTGGCACACAGGGGCCTCATTCCCCTTGTTCCTGTAAAGGCTTGTCCTTTACATCCTGTGTCTTCCCCCCAGCAGCTCTAGAAGCAATCGTTTCAGTTCACATCAGGGACTGCACTGGTCTAATGTCCAGCACAAAAATATGAACCATCCCACATGGTCCCACTCATCTGCTCAGTACCGACTTCCCTGACCACCTCTGCCCCAACTAACCAGCTCCCTGGTCCTTGCCAGACCTGCAGAGCTTCCTGTTCTGTCTTCCCTCCTGCTGTTCCCTTCCGGTGGAGAGCCACGCTGTCCTGGCTTCCTGATGCCCTCCACTCTGCCCCCAGGGCAGGCCACAGTGCCACATGCTTGAGGAAAGCACTGTGTCCCCAGTTCCCATGTCTTCCAGACTCTCCTCACATCCCTGTCCCTGGTACATTCCTTAAGAACTGTTTACAGGGGCTTTTGGAGTATATTGTAGCTTAAAACCCTTCAGGTACCTCCCCTCCCCAGTGGACTGAGACCAGGGAATCACCTACCTGGTAGACCAAAGAGAGTATATGTTGCTCACCGAGGTGGGAGGCCCAGGCTCTTGAGGGGCTGGCTTTGTGGGGCGATCGATGGTGTTAAAAATTCATACTTACTTGTCAAAGAGCACAGCCTTCTTTTTCAACTGCTCCTGGCTCTGACAGGAACTGAAAATGTGATTCTGGAATACCAGAAATAAAATGGCACAGCATTAATTCTTCGGAGGCAAGATGAATAAAGTGCTAACAGCAAGCCAAAGTACTTAGCACGAAAGGCAGGGCATGCGTCCTGTGGCTTTACAGCTGCCCTCTGCCTTGGGCCACCTTCCCAATCAGGCAAAAGTGCACAGAGGGCAGGCCCTCTCAGCTAAGGAGCCAGGGTTAGGAGGTCAAAGGAGAAAGTAGGTGGGGGAGCAAGTGCCAGCCAGACCAGCTAAACAGACAAGGCAGCAGGGGGCACAGGGGCGCTCTGGGGACACAGGGCTCTGGGGACTATGAGCTTAGACAAGATGCTCAAATAAAGACACAGGATGCTCCTTCTCCAGGTGCACTAAGGCTTTCCTAATGCAGGCAGAGCAGGACAATATTGCTACGGAGTGCCCAGCGGGCGGAGGCTGTGAGCCCGGAATCAAGGCTGGGCAGAAGTGGACAGGGGCCAGCAGGGGCTCTGCAGCAGGAGTGCAGGAGACGGGCGAGGGGAGCAAAGCCACAGAGCTCTGGAACTGGTCAGTGTCAACCATGAGAAACAGAAGCACAAAGGGTCTGGAACTGTAAGAATCCTTTAAAAATATCTCCTTGGAGAAGGCCTTTCTAAGACAGATATAGAAACCAGAAGGCATAACAAAGCATCATAATTACAAAACAATTTTGGTGTTATCGTTACAAAAAAGTAACAAGTTGACTGCATAAAATTGTTTTTTAAACATTCGCTTGGAGACACCATAAACATGATTAAAATTTGTCAAGACAAGAAACTGGGCCTGGCAGTGCACGCCTATCATTCCAGCACTGGGAGGCGGAGCTAGGCATATAGCAAGTTCAGGCCCACTCTGAGCAATTTAGCAACTTAGGGAGACTCTGTCTCAAAATAAAAAATAAAAACAGTCTGGGGATGCGGCTCAGTGTGGAAGCCTTGGCTTCAGCCCCCAGTGTTCCCCACACCACCAAAGCCAACACGTATCAGAGGCTCAGGACTCACTTACTTAATTCTACTGGAATCAGTCCTTCCAGCAGGCTAATAAACAAATGATCTGAACAGATAGCAGCAGAAAGGAAACAGAAATGACTCAAACATATAAAAAGGTGTTCAACACAGTTTACAGTGAGACAGGCAAATGAAGCCTACAGATTGATGATAGACTTCACTGACTGCACTAGCAAAGAGCAAAGAGCCTGGCGTCTGTGCGGCCAAGGACAGGTGGACCTAGATGCTCGCACGTCACACACCAATCCAAACTCCACGGGCGGCAACTGGCAAAACATGTGGCAAACGCAGAATACACCTACCCTTAACCTAACAGGATGCTTTCCTTCTAGGAACTTATTTGTAGTTACAGCTAAACATACACAGAAACATGTTTGTGCGGGGTTTTTAATTATGGTATTGTCTATACCACAACAAAAGCTTGGAAGTAACTCACACGCCCACTATCGGGTACCTGGTAAGTACACGATGGTGCAACTTTACAAGAGTACTGTGTGCAGTCACTACATACAAATAAATATAAGACAGTCCTTCTAGTCCCTGTGGGTGAAAATCTCCGAGGCCCATTACTAACTCCAGAAAAGCTCTTGCATTAACAAAGACAGCGAGAGACTATGTTACATACATACGAGACGTTTCTGGGTGATACTCAGGAAGCTGGCAGCGGGGGCTGGCTCTGAGAACGGAATCTGGGGGCAGAGACAAGTGTGTTTTCACTACGACCACTTTGTGCCCTTCGAATTGCAGCCATATACAAATGCGGATTTTTAAATCTAATTAAAACACAGAGGGCCAGAGACGGAGCTCAGTGCTAGAGGGGCTGCCCAGCATGTGTGAGGCCCTCTTTCCAATCTTCAGTGCTGAAAAAAGAAAGAAAAAGACAGTATCGACTGCTCAAATAAAATGGTCTATCTATGCACTTTGCAAGAGTAGCCACTAGCATCCGGTGACTATTTAAATGTAAGGTAACTACAATGAAATAAAATTTGAAATTCGTCCCTCAGCTACATGTCACATGTCAAGGGCTCCACAGTGACATGCAGCTTGTGGCTGTCCCAGAACACTGTCACTACAACACCAAACTGCTGGCTGATCACGGACTCTAGCTTCAAAGGGAATGAAGACAGTAACCAAACTGTAGATTCTCACCGGAGAAGAAATAAGAATGTGAATGCTATCAGGGCGAAAATCCCTCCATCTCCCCCATCAGCTGGATGGCTTGGTTAAGAACATTTGAAGACTGGGAGACTCCTGCCCTCTGTGATTGGCCTGAGGTTTAAGTCCACTCAGCAAGAACTTCAGTCTTTTAAGTCTCAAAGTTCAGTAGTCTTTGATAGAAGATAATAGTTTTCCACCCTGGAATCATACAGCTGTCCATAAGCCATAAATTCCTGTCCTCTTTGTGACTCTGGGAGAAGACTGGTCATCGCCCTGCTTTATGGCACCAGCAGCAGGTTCCCCTCAAGGGTTCTTGTTCAAGAAACAGCTGGCCTGCACCACCCGCCTTCCAGCAGAAAGCAAACCCGGAGGCTGAGGAGCAGGCGGAACGGGGAAGTCCTACTGCCTGATTCTTGAGAGGAAGAGAAGGGCAGGCAGATCGGTCAGGGGCTCGGGTGGGCCAGGAGCTTATGGTTTTTCCAGAAGCAAACTGACCAAGAAGAAAGGCAGTGAAACGTGTGTCAGAAGCCATGACCTCGTGGAGCAGCTTGAAAACACCTTTTTTTGGGCCAAGATGTGGGCTGGGATGGTCTAAAATAACCACCTGCTGAAAATCATGTTGAAGACAAGCTCACATTGCTGAAGTGCAAGCCAGCCTTCCGCTGCTTAAGACAGAAACAAAAAGCCACCTGACCCTTTACCTGCATGGACTCTACAGTCACAGTAAGCTTTCATCCTCCTCAAAGCAAAGTGCTAGAAAGCATTATGTAAAGATTATTTTTCAGATGACTAAAAGGAGTTAAAATAGCCCTGTATATGGGTGTGCTATAACAGGCCTAAAATAGAACCTGGGTCTCCAAAAACAGTCTTCTGCTACCTAAACCTGCACTTGTAAAATAAATGAGAGGAATAGTTAGGAGATTAAAGAGGATTTTACATCTTGAAAGATCTATAGCACGGTCTAACTGCAGGAACAAAGCTGGCGTAAACAAAGGTAAAAGGAACATTAGTAATAAGCAGCAGTCAAGATTTAAGGGGGCAAAATTTTAGGAGGCCATTTCCAGCTCCTAGCATCAAATCTAGAATTCTCTCCCCTTTGTCTAGAATTTCAACCCGAAGTAAGGTGCCAGGAAAATGAGTGTAAGGGGGACATGTGGTAAAGCCATCCCTGAAATTTCATTGTTCAGAGTGGAACACAGCTTTGTTTGGAACTTTAGCCAAGTGAATAAAACAAAAATCGAAACTGTGTATTTTAAAAGTAATAACAAACACTAGACCTAGTGTGCAAAGCCCTTCCCATTAACATTTGGTTACCACGGTGTTATTATGAAGAGGCCTTTTTTTTTTTCCCAAAATGCATCATAGAGCTTCATTCACTTCTCAAGGGTCTTTTAATTCTCTGAGTTCTTATGTCTCTGCTCTGATAGAGCAGCTTACTCCCTCTCAAGTGGTGACAAGTCTCACACTGCCACATCGTAGGATGGCTTCGACATGTCACTGCAGCAGTTCCCCACCACCACTCCCTTTGGTTTTGTGAAACTCTGCCTCTTTTGCAGGAGTTACTATTTTCCTTTCCACTGCTAGTCTTAAAACGTCTTCTGGCCTGGGAGAGACAAATGAACACAGTACAGATGCTGCCAGGACTTGGATGGCTGCCAGGGCTTGGATGGCTGCCAGGAGAGGAAAGCACGTGATCTGATATGACATGTGGCAAGTCCATAAGTGAAGACTTTCGTGAAATAAGAACTTCTGGTTCCTGTCTACGAACTGGCAACTGTGGGGACCCAGGTACAATATATCCTAATATGACCCTCTGGTGACTGTACCTGAACTGACCTGTTATCTCACTTTCTTTCCCTGCAAGAAAATTACAACTACTCAGGAGGCAGAGGTAAGAGGATCACAAGTTTGAGGCGAGCCTAGACAAGTTAGCAAGATTCTGTCTCAAAGTGGGGATATCACTTTAGCAGTAGAGCACTTGTCTAACATGCATCGGGCATCTCCAGTTCAGAACAATAAAAACAAAAATCTCTGTTCTCGGCAGAACAAAAAGTAGGCTCCCTCATTTAGCCCTGCCTCACGCCCTGAGCAACCTCCACTTCACCCTCCCTGCCCCACAGCTCTGAATGAACACTTGCTCCCCGAGGCACCTGTAATTTGTGGTTCGTGGTGAGAACACCGGCTGAGCCCTACCAGGCTGCAAACCCCTGAGGCAAGCGAGGCCACATCTTTGCATCTGTTGTAACCCTTGACAAACCCACTGTACCTTGCCCTTGGTGGGCTCTTGGTAAACACCAAACAAGCTTTCTGTCAACATGCCACTGCCTTCTCAGATGGAAAAGTGACCGGTCCCTTTAGCCACTGTATAGACGTGGGTGCAAACATCAGGAGTCAAAAACGCTGCCTTGCTAGCATTCAAGCAGGCCCTTCCTTCATTTGTCCTGTGTCACCAACACAGCGAGCACTCCTCATCACAGCAGGGCCATTAGGGGTTCCTGTCTAGATGGGCAGCTGGGACCCACAGGGGTTAAGCAAACTGCCCAATGTCACTCACTTTCTGTTCCTCCGCCTCAATCCACCAGTTGCTCACAGTGGCTCTCAGCATGGAGTTCAAGGCCACTTGTGACCCAGCACCTGCCCATTTTTAAAGTGTCGTTTTCTTCTATCATTCACCAACTCCCTCCACCCACGTCTTTCTGTAACCGATTTGGAACCCCCAGACCCATCATGCCCTCTGCACTTCCATGGCTTTGGCACCCCTACCCATCCAGATTCTCCCTCCTTCTTGAGATGCAGCTTGTTGGAGAGCTTTGCCGATTCCTGCTGCATGACCCATCTGTCAATGCTCCTCTGAGGGCTCTGTTTTGTACCTCAATACCCTCGGTCACAATCCCTGCTCTGCCACTGACTAGCCACCAGATTTTGAAAAGTCACTTCATCTCTGAGGACCTCAGTTTGGGGTCCAGCTGAAAGGGTATAGAAAAAGAGCTCCCCACGGTGACTGTCACATACTGAGCACTTCCTCTGCACAGCTCTAAGGTTCTGCCTGCCCCACAGGCAGCCTGGCCACACCTCTGTCCCCTTCTCTTCTCTGCTCAGGGGCTGTTCAATGCTGGACCATACTGTGGGCAGGGTCTGTGCTGTCTTCCTGCTCTGAGTGCAAGCTAGGGCTCAGTCTCCGCAACCACCACACACAGGGCTGGATTCCTAGTCCAGGTATATCACAAGCAACACCATGCCAGAGCCAAGCAACCAAAGCTTCTGAAAACTGCCTCCCACACAGGCTGCTGTTACTTTAGTTCATTACTTAACAAGCCCCGGATCCCAGCCTTCAGCAGAGAGAGACCTTGGCTGGAGCCTTTGCCCTGCGCTCTGCTCCCCTGACTCAGCAGTTTCCTTGGCACAGAACCAGGGCATCAGCAGGAGGCCCAGGACAAAGCCAGCTGCACCCGGCCACAAGGAGGCAGTGACACTCCAATGGGGCTCTGAGACGAAAGCCTGAAATGTGCTCCTGAAGGCCCCAGAGTGTCTGGTCTGGGAGAAACCCTCCATCTTTTCAGAAGACGCAGGTACATTCAAGGTCAGAAAGAATTTGAACTCTGTGCAAATCAGATCCAGACCAGGTTTCCTGACCAAGGCCTGAGTGACTCTGGGGACCATATAACTCTTTATTGGGGGCTGCCCTGTGGGTTAGAGGCTTAGCAGCATTTCTGGTCTCCACTGATGCTACCTCTAAGCAGTGACAACCAAAAACAGACAAAGTGGCCCCTGCTGAGAACTTTGGATTCCAAGCCTTGTCTCATCCCCTGGTCAAAGTGTAAGAAACATTACAGCCATTCACTAAATCTGCCCTGAAAAACTGCCCCATTGGAGTGTCACTGCCTCCCTGCGGCTGCGTGCAGCCTTCCAGGACTTTGCTTTCAGTTCAATCTCGAAGGCAGTTCTCAACTCACAGGTGCACAGTAAAACTTCCTGGCGAGCTTTTTAAAAAATCGACGGGCCTCCCCATCCCTGCGGACGCTCTGGGGCACAGCTCTGGTGTGTTTTTAAGACAGTCCCTGCGTGGTTCTCCCATGCAGCTGGGATGAAGAAAGGGGCTTGGACATCTCATGTATCCCACCCTCTCCCTCATCCTCAGACTCCCGCAGTGGTAAAAGCCACGGATGGCTGAAATGAGGCCAAGAAATTTTATGAACCTGCCCATTCCTGACAATGAAACATCCCTGGTAAGCTCCAGCTCTGGGCCTGCAGATGACTCGCCAAACACAACTTAACCCCATTATCAAGTGGCTTTCCCGACAGCAGTGCTGCCTCTCAGAGCTTGCTGTGAAGGTGGAAATGGTCCTATTTGCCGTTCAATGCTGAAGCTCACAGGTTAAGGTACCGTGCCCTGGCCCCATGTGGCTACCAAGCGTTCAAAATGTGAAGAACTTAACCTCCAACTTTCTTCCTTCCTTTTTCTTTCTTTTACTCTCATGCTCTCCTCTCCTCTCCCTTCCTCTCCCATCTTCTTCTCTTCTCTTCTCTTCTCTTCTTTTCTCTGTCTCAGTCTCAGTCTCTCTCTCTCCCTCTCCCTCTCCCTTTCTCTGTACCTGGAATCAAACTCAGGACATTGCACTTGCCAGGCAGTGCTTTGCCACTGAGCTACATCCCCAGCCCAATCTTATTTAATTTTAATTCATTTCTAACATAGCTAATGATCACATTTCTGACCCTATAGTCACAGAAATAAAACTTCTAGAGCTTCCCAAATTGCATGGGAAAGTGAAATTTATAAAAATCTATGCCTTAAAATATCTAAACAGCTTTTAAACTATCAAGTGGGATTCTAATCTATTCCAATAAAGACTCAGTTTAGAAGAGATTTTAAAGTAAGTGTTTTCCAACTTGCAGACCTAGCTTCCTGGCAGATTCCAAACACTTACTTTTGAGATGACATCCCTGACCTCTTTCCTTGCACTCATCACCATAATCATGGATCTGGTCACTCACAGAAGCAGGAGCTCTGTAAGGAATATGACACAGTGAAAGTGCATCTCCACTCTCAGCTGTTTGCCAGTGAATGTGGTAACACTCACCCTGATTTTTCTTCTATCCAAATTCAAAGATAATCCCCGATTCTAAATTCTTCCCCCAGGACAGGCTTGAACCAAAACACACTGCAAACTAAGGCCATCAATAAGACAACTTACTCAAATAATTGTTTCATAATTTCAACTGCCCAAATTGGATTCCCACACTCATTCTGGGTGTGCAGATACTCAGAGAACCCATAGCTCATAAAATTTAAAAAGCTAAAAAAAAAAAACAAAAACAAAAAAACAGATCAGTGCCATTTCTGTTTGTTTGTTTAAGACAGGGTCTCATTATGTACTTTAGGCTAGTCTTGAACTCACTACATAGCTTAGGCCAGCCTCAAACTTCCAGCAATCCTCCTGCCTCAGCCTCTGTAATGCTGCGACTACAAGTGTGGGCCACCATACCTGGCCTCCATTCTGTTTCTTACTGTAAAGATAAAGGATAGTTTAAAGAGCTAAAAAAAAAAAAGCGTATAAATCTGAGTGCATGTGTGTACACACGCACACACACACACACACACACACAGAGCACTTTTACTTGACCTGAACTCCCTTTCTCACCTCTAAGAACAGGCAACATGAGCTGTTTATTAATGGTCTAATACAGCTCCTGTACTACAATGCAATGACAAAGACAATAAAGCAATGACAATAGACCACTACCAATAGACCACTAATGGTAGTGGTCTATTGTCATTGCTTTTCATAGCAGCTGGTGCTAATGGAAGGCTTGCATGCCCTGGGCCCTCTCCATCATTTTATTTAAGAATCACCACTTCTCTGAGGCTGAAGCTCACAGGGTAAGGCATCTTGCCTAAGGCCACACAGACAACAAGTGATAGAAGGGAGATATCGGTTAAAACTGACTCTGTGGTAGAAAGCTTTTGTGTGCTGAACAGAAACAAACACACCACTATAATGGGGGGCACTGGGTGGCACTTTTCTTCCTGTGATCGGGATGCAGCTCGGTGAGGGAGCTGGCTGTGCCAGGGCCCAAAAATCCTGGGCCGACTCTTACGTCACAAGCCACACCACCTGTCACATATCTCTCTTTCCATCCTGGGGCTGGGCCAGGCAGGTGAGACCTTGGGAAGTCGTCCTCCTCCTGCCAGCACAACTGCACCCAAGGGGCAAGACAGATGGCTGCAGCAGTGCCTCCCAAAAGTCTCGTGGGGCAGAACAGAAACCCGGGGAGCGGTCCTGGAGGAGCACCTGCTGAGCTGCTTCTGGGGGCAGCAGGAATTAGACATCAGAAATGCATCCGCAGGGGGAAGAAGCATGTTCACCTGCCTGGGCTACAGCAAAGGAAGCAGGGAGGGGGCGGTCCCCAGGACCTAAGCCAAAGGGCCAGAGCAGCAGAGGCAGCCCAGAGAATACTCCATGAACCATCATCTCACGGCCCCTTTTTCATGCCAGCCCCTGACCCGGTCCACCTGTGTGGCCTCAGGTAACTCCCTTCTGCCCTTTGGGCCTCGGTCTGAGGACAGCAGAGAAGATCTCATGCTTGTCTGAGAACTTCATTTGATTTTCAAATCTATCTTTCCTTCTTTCTTGCAACTGTAGGAATCAAACACAGTGCCTCCTCACACATGGTCTCAAGCACCCTACCACTGAACTACATCCCCAGTCCCAAAAGCTAATTTTTAGAAAAATAAGCCAGTGCTAAGAACACGAGTTATTTGTTTCTAATTTCCTATATTATAAAAACGTTAAATCAAAACTGGGTAAAAAGCCCAGTAGGAAGTGATCAGAAGGTCTTGAGGTCAGAGTCACTGCATCCTGGAAAGAGGCCACCCCACATTCCTCCCCAACAGCCAGACAGTGGCACCCACCCCATGGGGGCTGCTGTGTAGGCGAGCAAGGCAGGTGATCTTTTTCATCTCTCCCCCACTACCAGGGACTGAGCTACATCCCTGGTCCTTTTCAATTCTGAGACAAGGTTTTGGTTAAACCATTAAACTACCCAGGCTGGACTTGAATTTGCAATTCACCTACCTCAACCTCCCCAGCGCTGGGATTACAAGCCACACATTCCTCTAGGCCTGAAGGGGTGGTCTTTTCACGGGGTCTAGAACAAGACCTAGCCCCCAGACCTTGCTTACGCTATGTCACCTATTATGAATTATAAACCATTTAACTTCCATCCAGGTGCGGCCAGCTATCTGACCCTTTTGGACAGGACAGCGTACCACTCTCTCCTGCTCGCCTCCAGGTGCGGCTGGGCAGGCGCTTCCTAGCTTTCCTTCTTCACACCCCCAGTTCCTGGGCATGACGAGGTCCCCGACACGACTGCCCCATCCTCCACCCTCGGGTCCCCGCGCCTGACCCCGTCTCTGCCCCTGCGGCCTCCCCTGCCCGCCGCGGACGCGGGATGACACGGGACGCCGGGATGCTGGCGGGGCCCGGGCTCCGGCCGGGAGTGCGGGGGCGCGGGAGCCGGGCGCGGCGGAGCCCGGGCCGGTGCAGCCCCGCCCGCCCTCGCGTCCCCCAGGCCCGGGCTCGCCGCCTCCGACGCCCGGCACCGAGGGCTGCAGGCCGACGGGGACGGGGGAGCTCCGGACCCGGCTCCCCTGCTCCGCCGCCGCTGCTCACCTGGCCGCTCGCCGCCCGCCCGGGCCGCCGCCGCCGCCGCCGCCGCCGCGCTGCGCTTTTAAAGGCGCGGTGCACCCGCCCGCGTCCTCCGACAGAAAAGTCGGGTCCGCACGTACGGGTGCCGGGGACTGCGGCGCTCCAACGCCAGCTTCTCCGCCTCCCCGCTCCAAGCGCGACACCTAGATGGCAAAGTTAGTATCGGGCGCAACCGGACCTCGGCAACTAGTCTCTAGCCGCCCGGCGCCCAGGTTCCGCCCGGAAGCGCGCACGGCGGCGCAGGCGTGGGCGGAGGCGTTGCAGCCCCGAGCCGCGTCTGCACAAGGACCGCGGGCCAGAGGCGCGCGATCGGTTTCCGCCACCGAGCGCACGCTGTGCGCTGGCGCCCTGGGCTTTGCACCCACCAAGGCCTCGGGTAGGATCTCAGCTCTGAGGAGGCCAGGAGACTTAGAAAGGGACCGAGGAGCGATCACGGCATGCAAAGCAGCGCGGCCTCGGTGGTTTCCATTCCATCCCCCAAAGCCAGCACTGAGGTTCGCTTCCTGCCTGAGAAACGGGGCTCTCTGCCTGGAAAGAACAGGACTGGCGATTGCCGTAGAGGACGGCCAGACCCAGAGATGCGGGAGGCGGGATGAGCATCTGGAAAGGTCTCTGCCGTCTCTAGGAATGTATGCTTGGTCATGTCTTCCTATGAGGGATAATTAAACCTCAGCCTGGCCTGGCTATTCCTTCTGTTTCAGAGGCTCGATTTATTTTATTATTTTCTTCATGTTTTGCAGTACTGGGGATTGAGCTAGGGTCTTCATACTGATCTACATCCCTAACCTGTAAAATTTTTTTAACTTTCAAGACCGGATCTTGCTAAGTCGCTTAGTCGTTCAGACTGAGGTCCAACTCTTAATCCTGTGTCAGCCTGCTGGAATGCTGCTGTTCAGGGCATGTGCCATGGCAACGGGTTCCGTGTCCCAGTTTAGATTTTACTTCCTCCAGGCTTCCTCAGCCTCCTTTGGGCCCAGTCTCCACTGAGATAGAAGGATCTCAAATTTGAGCCAAGCCAGGGCAACTTCCAGACCTAGCTGGACCCTGTCTCAAAATAATACAAATAAAAAGCGCTGGGAATGTGAGAACCTTAGGTTCAATTCCTAGTATTACAAGAAAATAGAAAGTATTCATTTAACAAACACGTATTGAGCACCTGCGGTGTGCTGTGTGGCGCTCTGTGTAGGGGTGAACAGAGACAGGGCCTGTTCTCAGAGCACCTGGGGCTTCCTGCTGCACGGAATCCTTAGCTCGCTAGGCTCCTCTTCACTGCACTCGTGAGTGGGACCACCACACAGTCAAATCTATGGCAAAGGCTCCCTCGGGCCTCACCAACCCGCTCCCCAGTACAGGTATCCTGGTGAAACTGGGCGAGTCTGGGGCTTTGTGAATGTGACGTGGACAGGAAGCTCTAGAGATACAGAAGGAAAGCCACTAGGAACACTCGTGCAAAGTCACCTCTGGCAAAGCAGCTAGCTCTTATCCAGGGTTGGGGACAGTCTCCTGGGGCTGCAGCCGCATCCTCCAACCTCCAAATTGGTGGCCACCTCATCACTCAGACTTCCAGGGCTACATGAGAGTCACTTCACAGAACTGTACCCACAGTTTTGGTGACAGGTGACTCACAAAAGGCTGTGCTGTTTCATCTTCCCTCTCTGATCTTCTCTCTCCTCGCTGCCAAGCTGATACCTTTCCAAGCCGCTTCCACCAAAATCCCCAGCGCAGCCCAGAGGGGCAGCAAGAGAGGAAACTGAGCTGGCCTTCATCCCTGTCAGCCATCTAAGGGCCTGGAAATCCAGGCCTCCAGAGCCTCCCTAGACGCCGACCAGGGCTGAATAATGAGGAAAGGAAAGGAAGCCAAAAAACGACCTCCTGGGAGGCCCCAGCCTGGAAGCCATCCATAAACTTTACCTGTGTTGAAAACTGGCAGCTTTTATATTTCTTCATTTTGTCTCTTCAAAACCTTAAAAATGGGGGTAAGGGTGTAGCCCAGTGGTAGAGCATGTGCTTGGCTTGTGTGAGGCTCTGTGTTTGTTTCCTAGCACCGACAAAACCAAAACCAAAAGAAAAGACAAGGAAAAAGAGAACGGTGTTAAAAGTGGATAGGTGACCCTTTCTTTTAACTCATTAGACTGTGGTCTCTATGTGCAGATAGCTCTCCTCTTCCAGCATTGTTATTTAGACACCCAGTTGAAGCCTAGGGGTGAGTCACAGCCTTGGTGACTCTTCCACACCTAACGTTTGTGCGAAGCTTAATTAGCTCCGGTTTCACAGGAAAGCCAAGGAAGACAAGGGAAGATGTGGGAAGGCACGTCCAGCCCTCCCTGAGTCAGTGATGCCCCCGAGCCTTGTCACTGAGGAGTCAGGGCTAAGTGGGTGGCCCAGGGTTTCCTCCTTTCCCAGGGAACCCTCCTTTCTTTAGCCACCAAAGGGAAACTCCTTATCAGCTGACAGATCTTCGCCCAGCATCAGCAGGGAGTTTCATAACCTCTCCCCTATTGATATTGCCAAACAATATCAGTCAAGAATAAAGTAATACTCTATCACAACACAAGTTGACATGTCAAAAAGCAGTGTAGGATCGCAGAAAGACTGAATGATTAGGACAAGGTAACTTTCACTCTAATCGTATTGATTCCTTTGCTGAAAATTCCAGTTGAGCCTACACTAGGTCAGTGAAGGTCCAGGGTGGGAAGAACAAGGAGGACTTCGAGGGAGAAGCCCAAATGACTGCTCTCAAGAGCGCTGATTTCCAGGCACCTTTGGGAAAGTTGTAAGCTGAGGGAAATTTTCCAGAAGATTAACTTGGATTTTTTCCCCTGTGATACTGGGGGTATAACCCAGGGGAGCTCTACCAGTGAGCTACAACCTCATCCTAACCCTATTAAAAGCTTTTTTTTTTTTTAAGTCTGAGACAGCATGTTGCTAAATTTCCTACAGAAGACTGAAACTTGCAGTCCTCCTGCCTCAGCTTCCGTAAGTGCTGAGATAATATGCATGTGCCAACATGTTCAGTTTAACCTGAACGTTTAAGGAGAATGAAAGCAAGGGTGGTTGTTACTCAAAATGCTGAAGATGAAAACAGGTCCATTTAAACCAAAATTTGGATCAAGAAGACAAATAAGGAACTGAGCATACGGAATACTAATACATGGCAGACCAGTGGCTTCCTATTTTACTTCGTGATAGAGAACAGACTTCCATTTGTCAGGTTAGAACATTGCCCAAGAGAATCGAGCTCAGAAAGAGAACCTGGGAAAAAGCCCTCGCAGATTTAAATTAGTTCCAGTTACCAGATCAAGAGAAGTTATAGCTCAGGGTATCGAAAGGATGTTTACCTATGATCTCAGAAACATTCAGTGATCTTTAAGAAATTAGCTAGAAGGCTTTTATGAGTGAGTGTCCCATTTCAAATAGGGGACAAAGACTCATACACAAATCTAGAAACCAGGAGATACAATGTTGATTATTGAACTAATAGGAAGAAGGTCAGCCGGGCATGGTGGCACATGCCTATAATCCCAGCACTTAGGTTGCTGAGGCTGGAGGGGCCTGGAAAGTTCGAGGCCAGCATGGGCTACGTAGCAAGACCCTGTCTCAGGAAGAAAAGAAAAAAGAAAAGAAAAAAGGTGTGAGCAGAGCTCGTGACAATGACAGCAGCTGGAGTGTGGGTTCACTGTGAAGTCATGGCACAGGAATACTTTATCACAGATACTAATATAAACAGATATGAAGACTGTGAGGATATTATACACAAAGCCCAGATTATAGTAGGCTTTGGGCCAAGCATTTTAGGATCTGTTTATGGATAGGATGAAGAAATCCACACTGCCAAATATCATAGTTCGTGCATTCATGGAAGTTTAAATAACAGTAATCCAATTTTATTTAATCTGACAATATCAGGATGGAAACAGTTTTCTAATGAATGCTCCAATTCTTTAAATTTTAAAAATGAACTTTTCATTTAGATGAATATAAAAATCAAGTTTTTAATATATATATTTTTTATGGTGCTGGGATTGTACCTAGGGTTTTATGCCACATCCCCCACTCCTCATCAAATTTTAAATCAATCAAAACTGGGAAGAAACCTGGAATTCAAAATTATTTCACTAATTTGGTATATGCCAAAAATATTATAGTGACATTTAACAGCCTCAACAATAAGCCTTTAAAATTCAAATTTATCTCAGCAAATAGTGGATCAGATGTACTCTTTGCAAAACACTTCCACCCTGGGTAGAATAGATTTGGTCATATGTGTACTAAAATAAGAAAAGGAGGTTATGAACAACAAAGCCATGTGAATGCAGCGTTGTCTTGAGACCAAAGGTGTACACCATACTCCCAGGCAATACTACTGGAGACTAAAGCTCCAGGAGCTGAGCCCGAAAACCCCACATTTAGGCAGGACCTACAAATAAATGTTGGCCCCTGTTGGGCCGTGTTCCTTAATCCAGCACATGCACAGGAAGATGCTCTGGAAGGAGGTACTGGGGATGCTCACAGACCGTACTTGTACCATATATGAGCTTTCAGAACAGAGCAGATACTACATGCGCTAGCCACCTACCTAAAGTTTAAAAGCAAGTTACATTGACCACCCGTCTTCATTCTCTTCCCACATGATTGCAAAGGCATTGGAACAAGTCAGTCACCGCCTCTCCTCAGTGTTTTCATTTTACCCTTGCACCAAACCCACAGATTGTGTTACTGTTGACATCAACATTTTTGATTGGACAATTTTGCTTAATTTTACCATACTCAATGTGTTCTTCACCCTTTTCGTTTCATTTCTTCTTCATGAGCGCATTCCGAGAAGCAATCCTGAAACATAGGAATTTGAAAAAATGAACAGTGCGGAAAACGATAACTGGGCAAATCCTATCCCAAAGAAAACCAGTACAGCTGTATTAATTCTAGTAACAAAAACTAACAGAAAACCTTACTAAGCATGGAAAGAATTGCTAGATAATAGTATAAAGATCCATTCCCCAAGAAAATATATTAGTATTAAATAAAAGAAAATCGCTGGGGATTTAGCTCAGTGGCTTAAGGGCCTGCCTGGCAAGCGTGAGGTCATGAGTTCAATCCCCGGTACCAAAAAAATAAAAAAAAGAAAAAAAAAAAAAGAAAATCTGTCCTAGAATTATTAAAGACATTGAGGAAAATGTTAACCAGAGAAAAACTTCAAGCCCAAATGGTCAAGAAGCAAGTGCGACTATACTTGCAAGAATGTAATCATCCCAGCTCTTACAGTTCTGGAAAATGGAAAGTGTGAGAACACCGACCAATTCACTCTGCATGTCAGTTGATACAAAAACAAGACCACATCATTACCACTCAAAACACAGGAGTAAAGAGTCTGAATAAAATATTACTGTATCACTTCTGGCCAGAGATCAAAGGATGGTACATTGTAACTATATTGGGTTTATCCCGGGAATGCCAGGACAGAGATGTTAGAGAATGTATATCCCTATAACAGCCACATTGACATATTAAAAAACAATAATATCTCGATAGTTGCAAAATAATATTTTATATAACATGACAACCCTTCATGGCAATATCTCAAAGTAAACCAAGAACAGAAAGTTCCCTGAACTAGTTGAAAAGCATCTACCAGAAACCTGTAGCAAACATTTTCCATAATTAAAAGTTAAAATCTTTCCTTTGAAATAAAAAACAGGAGAACAGAATTTTAACAGGGTTTTTCAGAAAGATAAAACTTAGAGATGGGTTTAGTTTCAGTCAGTTTTTCCAGCAATGTTTTTTAAGAGGTGATCTTTCTTCCAGTGAATGTGTTTGGACCTTTTGCCAATGATCAGTTGGCTAAGTATATTTGGAGTTGTGTCTGCATCTTCTAATCTGTTCCATTGATCCTCAGGTCCCCCTCCCCTGCCAGTTCCATGCTGTTTTTATCACAGTAGCTCTGTAGTATAATTTCAAGCCAGGGATTGTGATGCATCCTACCTTGCCTTTGTTGCCCAGAACTGCCTTTGCTTTTCTAGGCCTCTTCTGGTTCCAGATGAATTTTAGGAACATTTTCTCTAGTTCTGTGAGGTATGCTAATGGCATTTTGACTGGGATTGCATAAAATCTGTATAACAATTTTGGGAGTATGGTGATTCTCACTATGTTGGCCCTTCCTACCCAAGAGCAAGAACTATTTTTCCATTTTCTGATTTACTCTTCCATCTTCTTTTTTCAGAGTACTGTAGTTTTCAATGTTGAGATCTTTTACTTCCTTTCTTAGATTGATTCCTAAGTCTATCTGTCTGTATTTCTTTCTTTGCTTCTTTCTTTTTGATGCTCTTGTGAAATGTGTTTTTCCCTTAATTTCTTTCTCAGTGAGTTTGTTATTTGTGTACGGGAATGCTATGGATTTCTGAATGTTGACTTTGTATCCAGCTATGTTATGGAATCACCATGCACTAAACTAAAATCAAAATAGATCAAAGATCTGAATATTGAAACAAACACTAAATCTGCTGGGTGGTAGAATAGGTAGAACTCTTGAAGACACAGGTCTAGGAAAAGACTTCATGAACAAAACTCCCACTGTACATGAGATTCTACAAGAATCAACCACTGAGATCTCATCTTATTAAAAAGCTTTTGCACAGCAAAATAATTCATCAATAGAGTAAACAGACAACTCACAGAGTGGGAAAAACTCTTAGCCAGTTTTCAGTCAGACTAAAGACACAGCTAGAACATATAAAGAACTATAAAAACAGAGACCCCACCACCACCAAATTCAAAGACCCAGTGCATTCTGAATTTTGTCACACGACACGTGTATTTTGTCACACGACAAAATACAAATAGCAAATAAATATATAAAAAATGTTCAGTGTCACTGGTCATTCAAGAAGGGCAAATTAAAACAATGCTGAGATTCCATCTTACCCCAGAAAGAATAGTTATTGTCAAGAAAACAACCAATAAGAAATGCTAGCAGGACTGAGGGGAAAAAGGAACCCTTCTCCACTGTTGGTGGGAGTATAGACTGGTGCAACCACTGTGGAAATCAGTGTGGAGATTCTTCAAGATGCTAGAACTAGAGGTCCTGTTTGACCCATCAATTTCCCTTCTTGGTATCTTCCTGAAAGAATTAAAAGCATCATACCACAGAGGTATATGCACATCCATGTTTAGAGCAGCACAGTTGGTAATAGCTTAATTTTGGAAACAACCCAAATGCCCATCAACCTAAGAAACTCCTGGTTTCATTTTAAAGAAAAAGATCCAATTTTAAAAGACAGCATGATTTACCACATCAAGACTTTATCATAAAAGTAGGGTCATTATGACAATGTGATTCTCACGCAGAGATGGATAAAAACATCAACAAAATGCAAAGTGCATCACAGAAACACTCAGTATGTGAGAAAAACGGTTTATCACAGGTGGCATTTCAGGTCACTGGGGAAAGCAGGGACAGTTCAGTAGAAAGTGCTAGGACAACTGAGAATTCACATAGAGGAAGAGTTTGTGATTCTCGCACCCTCCAAAAGCCAATTCAAGATGAATTAAAGACAAATTTAAAAAGCAAAACTTTAAACTTTCAGAAGATAATTCAAGAGAATATCTTCAGGATCTTGATGGCATCCTTATAAATGGCTGGCACAATCAAGATTTATTCCATCTTTCTCTGTCTCTGCGTCCTGTGTTTCTCTGTCTCTGTGTCTCTCTCTCTCTCTCTCTCTCCCCCCCCCGTCTCCTCCCCCACTCCCTTTTGGTCTTGCTGTCTAGTCCAGGCTGGCCCTGAACTTGCTATGCAGCACAGGCTGACCTTGAACTGTAGTGCTGGAAATACAGGTGGACCTGGTTAGGGTTTTTCCTAATTCTGGTTGTACAGGTTAACTCCTGATCTCAATCTTCATGTCCATGATTACTAATGAGATGGAGCAATTGTTCATGTAATTTTTCTTTTACCACTGTGTTACCACTCTGAATTTCATGCTCATGTCATTTCTGGTCCAATCATCTTTGTCTTAGTGGTCTGTAGTTATATGATTAGCGAATATCTTCTTCCAGGTTCTGATTTATCTTTTCCCATTCTTTAGTGTATTGAATAAATGGCCATTAATTTTAACACACTCAAACTACCCTTTATGTTTAGTGCCCTTGATGTCTTGTTGAAGAAACCTCTCCCTACATCCCTCTCACATGGATTGGAATAGGGAGATACTGAAACAAGAACTTGGGGTTGGGGTGCTAAATGGGAGAGATGGGGGCTGGGCTTGCAAAAAAGAAAGAAAGAAAGAAAGAAAGAAAGAAAGAAAGAAAGAAAGAAAGAAAGAAAGAAAGAAAGAAAGAAAGATTGGAGAGACAAGATGGCAGACTGGTAGGTAGCAGGAGAGAGACCCTCTCTGAGAGAGACAGCTCAAATGCCACAATAAAACACCCTGGAGAGACCCAAACAGAGAGAGATAGACTCTCACAACCCAGAAAGAAACTAAAGCACAAAAACCCGCTAGAATAAGAGGTCCTGGGGCTACTATTTGTGAAGATAAGATCGGCGAGCACGGCACCCGCCTCGAGACGCCTGAATTCCATCCGACCTGAACAAGCGATCTGCGCCAAAGCGACTGGCTTGAGCCGCCGGAGCCCGGAGCTGAACAGCCCGGCGAGCAGCTCGCTGGGACCGACACTGCACACGACCCACCCAGAGGCACCGTGAATTCCCACCTCAGCCGTGCTGAAGTCGGAGGTTGGGCAGTCCAGCAGTTCTCGGGGATGTGGTGAGTGATGAGAATAAGACCCTCCCACGGGAAAGGGGAAACCGACTGGACGACATGTTGGATTTGGGCAGGACAGTCCTAACTCCATAAGGAAGTGGCTTCAGCTGGTTACTCCCCTCGCCGAGTGGATTAGTGGAATCGGCTTGGACTAGGCCACGCCCCTGGCGGGTACCCAGTTACTTCCCTGAGATCAGTGCACACTGATGCAGTGAAGGCCTGCAAAGGTTGACTGGCCCAGAAGGGAGGAGCTAGCTCACACTGCCCCTGGGTGAACTCTAATCTCTGATAACCTATTGAAGAGGGCTAAAGCTCCTAGCCTGTGCCCTCTAGAGGAGCCTTAAACAACAAGAAAAGGGTCTGGGAATTACACTGTACACTTGTATGGAAGGAACCAAAAACATGACAAAAGGGAGAAATAAGAAAACACTCCCAGCCCCCAACCCTGAGAACATT